>CM049801.1:24539756-24677256 GCA_027422405.1 Ptychobarbus kaznakovi
GACTAGACATGACATCTGAATCAAAGTATTGGCGATACGCGCTCTCGAGTTCTGCTCTGAAATCAAATGATTTGCGCTGCGCGCTTCGAAGTTCAGATCTTAATCAAATGATTTGCGATACGCGCTCTCGAAGTTCACATCTGAATCAAATGATTTGCGATACGCGCTCCCGAAGTTCACATCTGAATCAAACGTGATTGACACAACGTGAGGTCGTATTTATTTTTTAACGTGCGAAAAGTTCAGACGAGAATTTCAGACTCAGTGTGCAAAGACCTTTAGTCCAACAGACCTTGAATGTGCAATCGAAAAACGAGATTTTGAGGGATAGACTTATAATCTTTCAAATTAATTTTCAAACTTTCAAAGCTATAGGAGTTTTTGTCTACTGGAAGACTTTGAACGCTGTTTTATGGAGTTTGTGTCTACTGGAATACAGAAAGATGTTTCATTGTTAAACAACAGCACAATCCATTGAATTCATGCACTGCACTTCAGTTCCTCACAGCCTCGTTTTCATTCTTGTCAAAAATGAAATATGGTGCTACCCTGACTAAGTGAAGTGACGTGACATGTGGCCAAGTATGGTGACCCATACTCGGAATGTGTGCTCTGCAATTAACCCATCTAAAGTGCACACACACCACACACACACACACACACACACACACACAGCAGAGTGAACACACACACACACACTCACACACAACAACACACAACACATGTTGGTTTTATGGTTGTCGGGGACTTTCCATAGGCGTAATGGTTTTTATACTGTACAAACCATATGTGCTATGGCCCATACACTTACCCTAACCTAATTTAGCCTCAACAGGAGACGGTGCATGTTCTATTTACCTCAAAAAAACTCACTCTGTAAGATATTGATACAGCGTTTTTTTTTAAATTATGGGAAACTTCAAATGTCCTATAAATCACCTTCTCTTTAGTAATACCTATGTTCATACCCATGTCATTATACAAATTTGTTGTCCTCATAAACACATAAATTGACCCACACACACACACCACACACACAACACACAACACCACACACACACACACCCCCCACACACACCCACACACACACAACACAGTGAACATACACGTGAACACACACACACACCACACACACACACAGTGAACACACACACACACACACACACACACACCACACACACACACACACACAACACACACACACACACACACACACACACAGCTGTGAACACACACACACACACACACACACACACACACACACACACGTGAACATACACCGTGAACACACACCCAGAGCAGTAATGCTGCGGCACCCGGGGAGCAGTTGGGGATTCGGTGCCTTGCCCAAGGGTACCTCAGTCGTGGTATTGAGGGTGGAGATTCCTGCTGAACCTGAGACTCGTACTTAACTTTAGATTAAGAGCCCGACTCTCTAACCATTAGGCCACGACTTCCCCCTACGTCCATCAAAGAGAGAGATAAAGACAAATACACACTATAGATTGACTCTCTATGCATTTTGTGGCCAAACCTATACCTTATGCATCTACAGCAATCGACTTTTAGGCATAAACGCACTCAGATGAAATAATTACTTTAGGAAAGAGGTGTGACAACTAGCCCCGGTCTGCTATATTGTGGTGAGCTCTACTCTGGCGCCATCTGTTGGTTAACTGAAGTGTTACAATATTACTTGTGTTACGAGACAATTTTTGAACCAATGCAATTAGTTATTTTTTTAAATCTTCACAAGAAAAAAAAAACGATATTCTGACACACTAAATTATGACAAACTTTCATTCCATTATTGAGTTAAGTGCGAGTTATTGAGTAATCGATATGTTATATTATGGATGAGAGTTCCTGAGATGATGGAAACAGATTTTATACCGCATATTCACGACGAGCCCGATAATAAGCGCTCAAATTCTGCAGCATGAGCAGGTAAGGCCGATGACTGGAGTTACTGGACATGAGTGCTATACAGTCTGGGCTGATGATGATGATTATGATGATGATGATAATAAACGCGTTCCACTCACCGCGCACAGACATGTCTGATAACACCGCGTCCGGACTCCGGATGAAAATGATCCGTATGTCAGAGAATGACGAGCACGGATCTGATCCAGCCAAGGCTTAGAATTTAGGGGCGCTAGTAGCCTTATATACAGCGACCTGCCTAAGTAATTTTCCCTAGCTACAATTTTGACCAAACAATTAAATGTATGTTACTGTTGTTGTAAGTTTGGGCGCATCTGAAATAGCTAGGTCATACCACTGATATCACCTTAAGTAATACACTAGAAAATGCAAAGACGCACATTTAACATGAAAATTAAATCTCTCTTTTCAACCCCTCCAAATCCATTCGGTTAAATAAAGCCTACTTTTCACAATCCAATCAGTTTCCAGAAAATAAAATCGAGTTTCATTCTACGTTGCCCCTGGCTGACTATTCATTTTCATCCAGAAGTACCTCAAATCACAGAAGCGAGCTGTTTCATGTTGACTCGTTTGAGGATAGTAACAAACGGCCTATACAGTCGTATGAGTTAGAGGACTTGTTGAAAATTGTTCTGTTTAAGTATATATCTGTTATCAAATGATTTGCAATACGCGCTCTGAAGTTCAGATCTGAATCAAATTATTTGCGATCCGCGCTCCCGAAGTTCAGATCTGAATCAAATGATTTGCGATACGCGCTCCCGAAGTTCAGATCTGAATCAAATGATTTGCGATACGCGCTCCCGAAGTTCAGATCTGAATCAAATGATTTGCGATACGCGCTCTCGAAGTTCAGATCTGAATCAAATGATTTGCACGCGTCCGAAGTTCAGTCTGAATCAAATGATTTGCGATACGCGCTCCCGAAGTTCACATTTGAATCAAATGATTTGCGATACGCGCTCCGAAGTTCAGATCTGAATCAAATGATTTGCGATACGCGCTCCGAAGTTCAGATCTGAATCAAATGATTTGCGATACGCGCTCTCGGAAGTCAATCTGAATCAAATGTTTGCGATACGCGCTCTCGAAGTTGATCTGAATCAAATGATTTGCGATACGCGCTCCCGAAGTTCAGATCTGAATCAAATGATTTGCGATACGCGCTCTCGAAGTTCAGATCTGAATCAAATGATTTGCGATACGCGCTCTCGAAGTTCAGATCTGAATCAAATGATTTGCGATACGCGCTCCCGAAGTTCAGATCTGAATCAAATGATTTGCGATACGCGCTCCCAAAGTTCCCCGAAGAAAATAAAATCAACCTTATTGTCGAACAGAACAAATATTTTAATTATTATTAAAATAAAAATGTATTTAAAAAAATTAAATCAACTGTCAAATACAGAAAAAATATTTAAATTATTGTTAAATTAACTATTTGTTTTAAAGAAACATTGTAAAATGCAGAACAAATTCTCACATATTTATATTATTATTAAAATAATATATATGTATTTTAAATATACTTTATTGTCAAACACAGAACAAATGTTAAAATATTTATTCTTAAAATAATATTAAAAAAATCAACTTGATCATTATACAGAATAAATATTTAAATAATATTTTTAAACAAATCTAATTTTTCAAAAACAGAACAAATATTTTAATATTTATATAATTATTAAATACATATGTATTTAAAAAAAACTGTCAAATGCAGACAAAATTATTAAAATAATAAAATATTATTAAAATAATACAAATATAAAAATAATACAAATATATTAAAAAAATAAAATCAGCTTTGCAAAAAAATATATTTAATAAATTATTATTAAAATAATAATAAAAATAAAATAAAAATTGTTTTTGTTTAATTCAAATGAAAACATAATGAACTACCATATGTGTGTGTGTGTGCGCGCATGTGTGTGTGCGTGTGTGTGTGTGTTGTGAGCGCGTGTGTGTAAGTGTGCGAATGTGTGTGTGTCTGTTGGTGAGTGTCTGAGTGTGTGTGGTGTGTGTGTGTGTGTGTGTGTGTGTGTGTGTGTGTGTGTGTTGTGTGTGTGTGTGTGTGTGTGTGTGTGTGTGTGTGTGTGTGTGTGTGTGTGTGTGTGTGTGTGAGCGGTGTGTGTAAGTGTGCGAATGTGTGTGTGTGTCTGTCTGCGTGAGTGTGAGTGTCTGTGTGTGTGTGTGTGTGTGTGTGTGTACACACACATACACATCTGATGTATATATGTGTATATAAATAAAATATATAGGTATACTTTGTTGTTGCATTACAGTAATTACAGTAATTATTTATTTTTTTTGGCAGTAAACTGTGCTTAGTTAAATTAAATTGTCTTAAAAATAGGTGGATTTATTTTCTTTTTTTCTCACATTTCATCTCTAAATACAAAGAAAGAAATTCTAAATTAAATTTTCATTCTATTTTTAAGAACACGAATATTTTTGCATGTTTGCAAAATTTTTTTTGTTTAATTCAAATGAAAAAATAATGAACTACCATATGTGTGTGTGTGTGTGTGTGTGTGTGTGTGTGTGCGCGCGCGCGAGTGTCAGTGTGTCTACAATATGCG
Organism: Ptychobarbus kaznakovi; assembly: GCA_027422405.1. Classification (NCBI taxonomy): domain Eukaryota; kingdom Metazoa; phylum Chordata; class Actinopteri; order Cypriniformes; family Cyprinidae; genus Ptychobarbus; species Ptychobarbus kaznakovi. The sequence goes on from CM049801.1 coordinate 24,544,295, forward strand.
CTCCCGAAGTTCAGATCTGAATCAAATGATTTGCGATACGCGCTCTCGAAGTTCAGATCTGAATCAAATGATTTGCGATACGCGCTCCCGAAGTTCAGATCTGAATCAAATGATTTGCGATACGCGCTCCCGAAGTTCACATCTGAATCAAATGATTTGCGATACGCGCTCCGAAGTTCAGATCTGAATCAAATGATTTGCGATACGCGCTCTCGAAGTTCAGATCTGAATCAAATGATTTGCGATACGCGCTCCCGAAGTTCAGATCTGAATCAAATGATTTGCGATACGCGCTCTCGAAGTTCACATCTGAATCAAATGATTTGCGATACGCGCTCTCGAAGTTCAGATCTGAATCAAATGATTTGCGATACGCGCTCCCGAAGTTCAGATCTGAATCAAATGATTTGCGATACGCGCTCCCGAAGTTCAGATCTGAATCAAATAATTTGCGATACGCGCTCCCGAAGTTCATATAACTGTTCATAGGTTGAGAATAGTCATACAATGAACCTGTTGCATGTGCACATTATCCTATACCCAATTTCTTCCTTCCAGTCAACTTTGCATTTAATATGCTTTGATACAGCACTCCTTGAACAGCCACCAAAATAGGAAAATTGTTTCAGTATTGACCCTCTGTGACTTATTATTGAATTTAGTGATGGCCCTCTTTGTGGAGGGTGTTGGAAATGAAGTGTCAATGAAGCCAGAGGCGACAGCGGCAAGGAACGAAAACTCATCTTCTGGACCATCGGGGGGCCAGTTCCCCTCTGGCCAGACAAACCAGTAGTTTGTTCCAAGTCAGCAGTGTTCCCCATTATTGTGGTTTCAAAGAACACAGATTTACACCCAGCTGTGAATTTTTACTGTATGGAGGTCATTTATTGAAACTCAAATGTAAATATTCTAATATTTTATCTAAATATATTAGAGATATTTCTTAATGTATTTTAGAGATATTGTTTTTTAACTTCCATTAGCTGTAAGCTCTAATCATCAAAATTAAAACAAAAACACTTTTGAAGTGTTTTACTTTACATGTAATGAATCTAAAATATATGAAAGTTTCACTTTTTGAAATAAGTTACAAGTTACTTTTTTACTTTGATAGCATATAGGTCGTCTGCATTTTTTTGTTTTTAGATGCACCAGTACAATGGCCCATCAGTGTTAAATGAAACTCATAATCTGAACTGACCGGTTGTGTTGCCCTCCTGTAATAGCCAAATACACCAGGCTCCACAAACTTAATCCACTGTGACGAATTAAGCAGGAGTTCAGAAAATGTTAGTTTTCCACTGGGAGAGACCCACATCCCATCTGCATCTCCTGAAATGAAATATTAGCAATACGCAACAATGCAAAAACATTCAATTTAGTCAGAATAAACTGCACATCAAAACCAATTCATAACAAATTTGAAGAAAGCAAATGTTTTAATTAGGAGGGAGTGAAACGAATTAAAGTAAGCCAGAGGACACAGCAAACCTCTTTACAGAGATTTACAGGCCCAGCAGAATCAAGCAAATGAGATCACATGACATTTCAACCCTTAAAATGGTAACCAGTTGACTTTGTTCTTCTAAAACATGTCACACTGTGACACCATGGCAGTGGCGTTCAAATTCAACAGAAGATCCCTCCTGAAACGTCTGACTAACGAGTGAGCTACATCTGTACAAGTGACGGGAATAAATCAGTCAAGCAGAACAGTGATTGGGTCGAAGTAGATTAATTACATATTCAGAGAAAACCAAAATACGTTTACAGCAGAAAGCTCAGAATCATTTTAACCAATGAAATGCACTGCTTTATAACTTTAAAAAAGGGACAGTAAAATAAAGACCAATTTTTCTTAGCTGTATAACTCAAAACCAAAATTGCAGAGGTTATAGGCTGTAACCAATTACTGCATTTAAAATAAGGCATCACAAATATCCCCATAAATAGGTGAAATAAGACAAAACAATGGACGGTCAGATAGAGAAGAATATGCTTTCCTCTGCTGCATATGAACAGATATGACCTCGCATGCATTTCACACCAGACATCACTACTGTTATAACTGTACATTTGTATATACACAGTTCTGAACTCGGTATAAAATGTGCATGATCAAGAATAAAAAAAAAGGAAAAGATGCATTATTTTTCTTTCTCTCTGAAGCAGTCATGTTGCTCCTATGATGATACATCCTTTGGTTTTAAAGAAAATATAATTAAAAAGACAGACATATAAAATGCATAAACAGACACTAGTGTGCAATTTTTGAAAATAAATGCAAATCTTCACACAATGCTGCTTTAAATATACACATATATTATGGACGGAAAAATCCAGTAATAATTGCGATACATAAATCTAGAACCCTGTAAAGATTGTTAAATAAGCCAAGATGCCAAGGCATTGAGTGAAGGCCCTGGAAGCCAGCCGTCCAAAAATAAAATAAAAACCCAACCCTATTTCAAGCTGTGCCCCTTCTTTGCCAAATGTACACGGTGTGCATTTAGCACAGCATGTCCTTTACAAAGAGCATGAGCAGATGAAGAGGGCAGCCTGATGAATAACACTATTGCTGGTATAATACCACACTGCCACATAATGCAAACATACAATATTAAAGATCCCTCGTAAGGAAGCAGCTAAAATCTAAACCAGCTGATCGTTTCGGAGCTTTAAAAGGAATAGTTCACCCAAAAATTAACATTTTGTCATAATTTACTCACCCTAATGTAGTTCCGAACCATTTTACCAATTTCCATTCACTCATTGAGAGTTTTTGCTACTTTAAAAAAGCACAGTAAAAGTATCATAAAAATTATTGATATTACTCATGCACTATATTGCAAGTCTCCCTAACTGTACAATAGCTCTGTGTGAGAAAAAGACTGAAATATAACTCATTCACTGAAAATCTTGACTTATGAAATTTCCCCTATTAGTTCACACAAATCTATCACAATTACTTGGCATAAAGCGCACAAATTAAATTAACCATTTTTAGGGTACTTTTTGTGTCTATCACTATTCATGTCACATTCATTGCATGTTGTTTCATAGAAACTCTTGAGTTCAACAACGTAAGGACAAATACATTATCATTGTTATGTTAGGTGAACTATTCCTTTAAAATATTTGTTTTAATCTATAATAAATACGTGATGATACAGAATGAAGGACCCAGCTACTGTCTAGCTGAGACCAAGGCACACACATAACATGTCAAGTTTAACAACTAAAATGATTTAGGAACACTGTCAGGAACATGAAGGATGAAGCTCTCTGGGGAACCAGTGGAAACTGGTTTGAGTGCAAATGTGCCCAATCTCAAATCAATCCAGACCACATTGTTTTCTGTTCACTTAAAAGAAAAGAGTTGGCAAAAACAACCAGAAAAAAAACAAGTGAGGATTCACTTAAAATGTTGCTCGTTTTCTGGTTCTCCGATTATTTAAAAACCCTTTAAGAACCTGGAGTTATTGTAATTTTTCATTACAAATGGACTTCTGTGTTGCATTTGATATTTGTATCAGCACTATTTTTGTCAGAACAGAGAACATCAGATGACAGTATCTTTGATACTGCAAATGACAAACAATAATTAATAATTAAATATTTAATTTAGTACATTCAGCTTTTTTCTTTTCACTTATTGTATGTTTTTTAAACTATTTTAGGTCAATTTCTTTTTGCACGTTTGAACCTAATTTTTTTGGCATTGAGTTACGAAGTTTTATACTTTTTCTTTACATGTCAATGCTACAAAATCCTCTCCAGATGGGCAGTTCCACGAGAGTCACGATTCTCATTACGAAATTCCTCCTCTCCGGTGCCTTTAGAACAGTACGCTCAGTTTAAGATATGGAAACATCCCAGAGATAACGCGAATGAAACATCTTTGAGTCCTGCTGCAGGCAGCAGTCTGCGCTGAGAGATGAGTGCAATAGGGTTTGTCGTTCCCGTGTCATCCGCCCCCTTTTGGTCCGTTTATTCATCTGTCTGTGTCCTGTGCACAGTGGCGAGAGGATCAAGGGGAAGTGGAGGCGGACGCATGGAACTTCACAAACGCGATAGCCGCGAGCTCTTTGCAGAACTCCTCCAGAACAATCACCCCCTCGAGCAACGTCACGTGATCAAAGCTGTAAGACAAAGATGAACCTCTTTATCACAGAAAAACAAATACTCAGCAAAGAAATAATCTATTATGAAGCTGCACAATACATCAAATGGTCATATATTAGTCACACTGCTTTAAGATGACGAAACATTAACACTGTTTTATGCATACATGTTCAAAAATAGCATCTTTTGTGCAAATACACACACATGCATCTAAGCCTTACCTCATCCCCTCTGGCTCTAGTCCCAGAAGTCTCTTCCTCACCAACAGGAGTTTAGAGGTGAATTCAGGAATGCGGTGAATTCTCAACATCAGATCGCCAACCACCTGATCAAAGCATCCATATAAATAATAGGTTAAACAGTCTAAGAGTCCGTTTAATTTAAACCATCCCACAACAATCTAATATGGTCATCATCATCATCATCAAACGATACGAGTCATTTTATAATGGCAGGATGATTAACATTGTCTATATGAAGAAGTACATTAAAAAGGGCAGGTTTGCTCTTTGAAAACAGCAGAGCTAGGATCATTTTGATGGGCACTAATTATGTTTACAGTAGTGATTCAGTGTGGACAGCAGACGTACCCTGACGATGACTGAGAAGAGAGACCTGCAGCCCGGTGCCAGGTTAATGTACGGATCCAGCAGGTACTCGTGAAGATGAGTATGAGGCAGCAGAGACAGCTTAGACAATACAGACGTCACCTGCAGGTTAACATCATACGGCTGGATGGAGACAGAGAGACATCAGCAGGGCATCCAAAACTGACTTTAGGATTGCTTAAACTAAAATAAAATGTATACACTATGTAAAGAAAGTGAAGGAGCACTAAAATGACAAAAACATTATACAAGTGTGATAGAAGTAGGACATGATTGTGCACTATATTCCATATTTTTTGAAGCTGCATATATATATAGATTTGGGATATAGTGCACTAGTGCAGTTGTACGAACAACTTTTGTGATGTTGTCACACAAATCAGTAAACATTCACACACCTGATCGAGGATTCGCCCCATTCTGTCAAACAGGACTTTGAGGAAGTGTCCTTCGAAAAAAGGACTGTCCAGATTACACTTCTCAAAGGGTTTTGGACTGCTACGCCAGTCCCACCTCTGACAAACTCCACAATAGTCCCGAAACTGTCAACATACAAACAAATATGATGATAATCACATTTAAACAGGAAAAGATAAAAAACACAATGCAGTAATAATACTATATTATCAACAGCAGTGTCACTTCAAGAGTATTTGAATATGCATTACCCCAAAAAACATTCACTGAAATAACAATCAATTCACGATTATTTATGTCACATTATAATAATTACTTTATAATCATGCCATTGGTTGCCAAACAGATAAATTCACTCCATTGGTTGTGACAATGTTAGCAAGTTGCAATGTATGCTCAAATAAACAGCGATTTTTATAGCACCACAAAACTTTTTTTAGCCTTTAATGTATTATAATAAATATTATAATAATTGTAGCACACTATAATTTGGCACTTATTTTATTTACTGTATGTAGGTCTGTAATCCCTCAACTTAATCCCATGAATGAACAAAATATATTCAAAATAATCAAAGATTGAAATAAAAATTAAAATAATAAAATTGTAAATATTATATAAAATATTGTATTAGTAACACTAGAGTGCTGATTTTATATTTACTTAATCGTTATCTTTATCTCAAATACATTTGTGACCCTGGACCATAAAACCAGTCATAAGTCGCACGGGTATATGTTGTAGCAATAGCCAAAAATACATTGAATGGGTCAAAATGATCAATTTTTCTTTTATGCCAAAAAATCATTAGGATATTATGCAAATTTCCTACCATAATTATATCAATACTTAATATTGTCCGATCCTAACAAACCAAACATCAATGGAAATATTATTTATTCAGCTTTCAGATGATGTATGAATCTCAATAATAATAAAAAAGACCCTTATGACTGGTTTTGTGGTCCAGGGTCACATTTGTAAAATTATATAATTATCACGTGGTACGAGAGCTAACATTCGTAAAGAATTGGTGAACTAAAGCTATGGGATATATTGAATATTCACTATTTTGTTCTGCTTATTTGATTTATTTCTCACCTGTCTGTGTGCATCTCTCAAGTACGTGTCATAGCCGGTGCCCTCCACCTGATAGGATGATTTTGCCTCATCAGGCACCAAACACAGGAAACTACAGGAAAAGCACACAATTTTAATCTTGTCACAAAATAATAAATCTGGCACATCACAGCTGGTCAGATGTGTCATGGAAGGGTTTCCTGCAGTACCTGTTAACTATTTTGTGAACCTCCGTCTTCCCATCATGCTTTGTGTGTTCTGTGCTTGGTGGCGGAGAGCAGCTTAACCAATCGGGGCTGGAGAGTCTGTTATCAGGGGAAAGATCTGAGAACAGCGGGTCTTCTTCAAGATCTCTGGGGAAACAATACAAAGCAATATAATTAGATGATTGCATGGATGCTACATCTCACAGATAGAGCGGTTTTGATCTCTGAAGATACACGAGAGATGACCCAAGAACCAAAATCAAGTAGGCTACAGCACCACTACAGCAAAATTATTAAAGAAATAACGTGAAGTGCAATGCTACCATAATATAGCTTTCATAACATAGTCCCATTTATATTATAATGAGGGACTATGGATTCATGTCTGGAACATTTATGATAAATTAGACTTATGTTATTTGGAATAATTTTTTATTCAGATTATTATTACTAATAAATGCAACTACTTCTTGAACCGTGTCTTTTAAATTCTGATACCAGCAATCCTCTCCAGTTTGAGATTCAGAAAAAAAGCTGAATCAGTATGAATGTACTATTGCTTGCTCGTTCATTTCTCAAAGGCATGAAATGCTGTTGTGTTATGCATTCATTTAAAGGTAAAGTGTGCAATTTGACAGTTGTCAAACAGGTTTTCCCAAACATGATCGCCAAATAGATAATTCTGTCTTAAATTCAGTGCATTGGTCGTGATAATGCTCAAACAGACAGAGCATCATTACAGTGTCACAGGGACTCAGTGCTAAAGTTTTCAGGGGAAGTCACTCTACAAATGGCTTAAATAACTTATATTAAGATTAAAAAGTCTTTACACATAAAAAAACTAATGACACACTTTACCTTTATTTCCTCAAAACCTCTAAATCCCTTCACAAACAGTATCATTATACAACATCCAACAACCAAAAAACATTTAAAAAGTATCACTTTGGTTGACATGCAGTTAAGTTTTATTCATTCAGAAATTGCAGTGCACTTTGATCTTGCATGTTCGGATCATGCAGACGCATCGCTCAGAATGATCTGGAAGTTTAGCAGCAGTAGAGGTAGCAGCTCTTACACGGCATCATGCGGTTGGCCGTTCTCCATGTGTTCGCGCTCCTCTCGTTCCTCTGGCTGTTTGTTTTCCATGTAGTTGCGTTCTTCCAAGCAGCGCAGCACCAGGTTCTGCAGAATGTGCTGACATGGTTTCTGCAGCAGATGCTCAAAGAGCCGCAGGGTCATGATGCTTATCTACAACCAGACACAGAACTACATGAATATAAAAACATTAAAACTGCAGCAGAAGATCTATAATGACTTATCTATCCAATGACAATGTGACTTATTTAACAGAAACTTATCTATACATTTTCTAGTCACATAAATATTTATATTCTATAGAATTTAGTATTTCCAACTACACTAAGATTTTAATAGTTTCCGTGATTTATTTATATACATACAGGTGCATCTCAATAATTTAGAATGTCGTGGAAAAGTTCATTTATTTCAGTAATTCAACTCAAATTGTGAAACTCGTGTATTAAATAAATTCAATGCACACAGACTGAAGTAGTTTAAGTCTTTGGTTCTTTTAATTGTGATGATTTTGCTCACATTTAACAAAAACCCACCAATTCACTATCTCAACAAATTAGAATACTTCATAAGACCAATAAAAAAAACTTTTTAGTGAATTGTTGGCCTTCTGGAAAGTATGTTCATTTACTGTATATGTACTCAATACTTGGTAGGGGCTCCTTTTGCTTTAATTACTGCCTCAATTCGGCGTGGCATGGAGGTGATCAGTTTGTGGCACTGCTGAGGTGGTATGGAAGCCCAGGTTTCTTTGACAGTGGCCTTCAGCTCATCTGCATTTTTTGGTCTCTTGTTTCTCATTTTCCTCTTGACAATACATATATTCTCTGGGGTTCAGGTCTGGTGAGTTTGCTGGCCAGTCAAGCACACCAACACCATGGTCATTTAACCAACTTTTGGTGCTTTTGGCAGTGTGGGCAGGTGCCAAATCCTGCTGGAAAATGAAATCAGCATCTTTAAAAAGCTGAACAGCAGAAGGAAGCATGAAGTGCTCCAAAATTTCTTGGTAAACGGGTGCAGTGACGTTGGTTTTCAAAAAACACAATGGACCAACACCAGCAGATGACATTGCACCCCAAATCATCACAGACTGTGGAAACTTAACACTGGACTTCAAGCAACTTGGGCTATGAGCTTCTCCACCCTTCCTCCAGACTCTAGGACCTTGGTTTCCAAATGAAATACAAAACTTGCTCTTATCTGAAAAGAGGACTTTGGACCACTGGGCAACAGTCCAGTTCTTCTTCTCCTTAGCCCAGGTAAGACGCCTCTGACGGCAACTGTAGCCAAATTCCTTGACACGTCTGTGTGTGGTGCTCTTGATGCCTTGACCCCAGCCTCAGTCCATTCCTTGTGAAGTTCACCCAAATTCTTGAATCGATTTTGCTTGACAATCCTCATAAGGCTGCGGTTCTCGGTTGGTTGTGCATCTTTTTTTCCACACTTTTTCCTTCCACTCAACGTTCTGTTAACATGCTTGGATACAGCACTCTGTGAACAGCTTCTTTGGCAATGAATGTTTGTGGCTTACCCTCCTTGTGAAGGGTGTCAATGATTGTCTTCTGGACAACTGTCAGATCAGCAGTCTTCCCCATGATTGTGTAGCCTAGTGAACCAAACTGAGAGACCATTTTGAAGGCTCAGGAAATGTTTGCAGGTGTTTTGAGTTGATTAGCTGATTGGCCTGTCACCATATTCTAATTTGTTGAGAGTGAATTGGTGGGTTTTTGTTAAATGTGAGCCAAAATCATCACAATTAAAATAACCAAAGACTTAAACTACTTCAGTCTGTGTGCATTGAATTTATTTAATACACGAGTTTCACAATTTGAGTTGAATTACTGAAATAAATGAACTTTTCCACAACATCTAATTTATTGAGATGCACCTGTTGTGTGTATATATATATATATATTAAATGCATCGATTAACACAGGCATGTCAGCCAGGGTTACCTCATCTGACAAGTGGTCACAATGTTCTATGAGTCTGTGTCTCAGGGGATGCTGGGTAATGCCAGCAGGTGTCTCTGGTCCTGTGTCCTCTCCCAACAGGAAGTAAACGGTCTCCTGAAGTAGGGCTTCTGATGTCACCTGTCTGATGATCCGGTTTAACAGGGCTGTTGAAGTCAGAATGCCAACCTCTGACCTGGAATGAGTCAAAAATGAGAAAGTACGAAAAAACGTATGTGAGAAAGGAAACAATTTGCTGGTGAAACTGCAAAGAATGTGACTAGTAAACAAACCTGAGATTGCTTACAAAACTTACGTTTGCATTAGCTGAGGCTCCATTACGGCAACAAAGAACCGCTCTCTCACGGCCCGGGCCAGAACCGCAGCAGCCGTCTTAACGTTACAGAGGAGCAAATCACAAACATGTTACAAAACAAACTCCTCAATCTGCAAAATTTCATCATCTGATTTAGACAAAATTATCCTTTTATATGTTCTTGCAATTTGTATACAGACAGTTTGAGCATGACTCAGTGTTTACTCATTTTCTGTTTTTTGAATTGTCTTAACCTTCTGTGCCTCTTTGATGAGCTGATCACAATAGTCCAGCCACGATAGGAAAGAAATAAGAGCACGTTTGCCTGCAAAAGCTGCAGCATCTTCTTTTAGATTATACACGTCCAACCTACAAATACACACAGACTCTCAATACACATTCAAATCAGTTCCATGTATCTTAGGCAATATAGTAAATATTCATAATATATTTGTGATGATTTTGCTGGAAATAAAATAAATCATCATCACAATGATCTAAATGCATTAAGCAATAGTACAGCAATTTTAATTTTCTATTTTACTTTTTTTATTTAAATTAAATGTAGAAAACATGCATAAAACATCATATTTTATATTTAGTTGAAATATGATATGTATTTTACATCTTGCAATAAACATTTTAAATCTAACTGGCAAGTTTGTCTGTTTGCTAAAAATATAATAATAAACAATAAAGATATATAATAATAATAATTATTATTATTATTATATTATTTTTTATAAATACATATACAAAATAACTAATATTTTACATTTATTATAAATAAATAAAAATCGATTTGTTTTAGAATTACAAATAAAACATAAGTATTAACACTATAACATAAGTATTGGATTAGAAAATCATGTACCCCCAGTTTACAGACTCCACGGTTTCCATGTCAAGAGGGTCCATGGACTGGGGAAGGGCCCGGTAGAACTGTGCCAGCCGGTCCGTGAGAAGTTGACTGAGTTCAGTGTTCTCTGTGAGGCATTTGGCTGCAGCTGGCTCAGGCAAACTGGCTATCAGCATCAGACCCTCGCATGCCTTCACCACAATACGCCCATCCTGAGAAAGAGACAAGATCAGTTAATACTCATAGAATCAAATTCATCAGGATGGATTGCCTTGTGTCAGAGACTGAGAGACTTACTGGGCTCTTAGTGAGGTTAAGAAGTGAGCTGACTATGTTGTAGTTGTCATTGCTTGGCAGTGTAGTGTGGACGGAGGATGGACTAGCTTCCCCTGGGCTGGTGGCTTGACAGGCTGCTGCTTCTTTCAGTGCAGATGTGACCAGAGTGGGATTTTGGTTTTGGTTCTGTCCCGTATCTGGAGAAGATGGATCCTCTTTCACCAATTTAGCTCCACCGTCTTTAGCAGCATCCAACTTTTTATTCTTATTCTGCAGAAACACATGGAGACATGCCAAGCAATGTGAGATATAGCCACTGTGCCATAATATACTGAACAAAATATAAACGCAACACTTTTGTTTTTGCCCCCATTTTTCATGAGCTGAACTCAAAGATCTAAGACTTTTCTATGTACACAAAAGGCCGATTTCTCTCAAATATTGTTCACAAATCTGTCTAAATCTGTGCTAGTGAGCACTTCTCCTTTGCCGAGATAATCCATCCACCTCACAGCTGTGGCATATCAAGATGCTGATTAGACAGCATGATTATTGCACAGGTGTGCCTTAGGCTGGCCACAATAAAAGGCCACTCTAAAATGTGCAGTTTTACTGTATTGGGGGGGTCCGTATCCGTGACCACCATTTGCATCATGGAGTGCAACACATATCCTTCGCATAGAGTTGATCAGGTTGTTGATTGTGGCCTGTAAAATGTTGGTCCACTCCTCTTGGACCAACATTCAAAAGTGTTTTAAGCGTTTATAATTGTGTTCAGTGTATATGCTGCCTACACAAGCAGATCCCATATTTCTCAATCACTCACTTCAAGGAAGAAGTTGACGAGGTAAGGGTCCTGCTTAAGTTTGGCACAGACAGTACACAGAAACTGTATCTCTTCATTCTCTGTAGGAGCAGCCAGAACATCGCCACACAGGCGGACCAGTTTCTGAGGAAACACAATCAGATACATCATGCATGGTTGCTTAAACATTTAAGAAATATTTTACATTTAAAGTGCAAAGAGTGTAAAACTAATCCTGATCACCTGTACAGGTCTGTGCACGTTGATGTGAGGCAGGAGTGGTTGGCGAATTCGACCCAACAGCTTGGTGTAGAAACTCAGAACCTGCTGTTTCATTCCAGGAGGACACTGACGAGGAGCACACAGGAGACAAAAAATAAAAGACCGAAACAAAACTTTAATTCTCGCTTTACTGGTACTTCGATCAACGATTCACAGGTATTAAGAAAACCATTTAGTTTACACCACCATTCAAAAGTTTGGAATCATTAGATTTTTAATGTCCTTGAAAGAAGTCTCTTTTGCTCACCAAAGCTGCATTTATTCAAACAAAATCCAATAAAACAGTAATATTGTAAAATATTATTACAATTTAACTGTTATTAATGTGATTGCAAAACTAAATTTTCAGTGTCACATGATCCTTCAGAAATCATTCTAATATGCTGCTCAAGAAACATTTCTCATTATCATCAATGTTGAAAACAGTTGTACAGCTTTATATTATTTATGTGTAAAGCATTACACAATTATTAGGATTATTTGATGAATAGAAAGAACAAAAGAACAGCAGACATCTTTTGTAACATTATAAATGTCTTTACTGTCACTTATTACCAATTTGATGTGTATCCTCCTTGCTGAATAAAAGTATTAATTTCTTTTTTTTATTATTACCCACCCTAAATGTTTGAACGGTAGTGCATGTCAAATCATAAGATCAATTAATTTATTGCACACCATTAATACTGTCAGTAGGCAAAGTTTGCAGATCTTGCCAAAGCGAAAAAAATAAAATTATCGCACATGCAAATGGGTTAACAGGATTATTTTTTCCATATATTTTTTATCTCAAATGTGAGCAAAACTGAATACTACTATAAAACAAATTAAAATAATGATATGTTATTTAAATGGTAAAGTATTTCTACATTATTGTAGTATTCCATGTACATGTAAACACAGAAAGAAATATATATATATATATATATATGTGGAAAGTCCTTCTATGTCACTGAATGGTTACTGGCTAGCAAACATAATATCTTCTAGAATTAATAGTGCGGTCACAGGTGTGCATTTGTCAACCGCTTTGAACACAGATAACCAAATTAGCATTTAGAATTAGAACTATTTATTTTATAACAATCTGACCCAAAATATTTGTTGAAAAATACAGGTGTTATTTAGCTCATTAACAATCAACCATAGAACTACATTGATTCCCATTTAGATTACTAAAATAAATGACGAGCTACAATATTACAGTTCGTAAAGAATGATTCACTTTATCTTTCAATATAAATCCTCTTAACAGCAATAGGGACGCTCTGCATTCTGTTTTACACAGCCAGGAGTTATCTTCCTAATGAGTCAGAGCAACTGACAGTCTCTCTTACTAAACATGACTCACAGTTAATGAGTAAGGGTGTATTCACACCTGTCTAGTTTGGTTCGATTAAAACAAACGTTTCCCCTTTTGGTGCGGATCTTTTGGGCAGGTGTGAATACACTACAGCAATCGCACTCTGGTGCGCACCAAACAACCGAACCGAGACCCAGCTGAAGAGGTGGTCTCGGTACGGTTCCAAACAAACTCTGGTACGGTCCGTTTAAGGTGTGAATATGAACCGGCCTCGATCCAACCCAATTGCAGAAAGCACGCTCATAAACACACAGCTCGCGCATATAGTGCTGTTGTTTGCATTTAAATCTCTTCAATCACTTGTTTTTAAACCGCAACGCTTAAAAACGAGTGCAAATTATGAGTTTTCGTGACCATAGCGCCCACAGCAACGTGACATGAGCGCACTAAATAGGCTAAAGCTTACCGCAAAGCCCCAGCAAAAGTTACAATGAATGTTTCTGGGGAATATAGTAAGGAGATATTTTAATTATTTATTAATAAACTAGTGTTTTCTGAGTCAGTGTCACAAAGATGAAGTTAAAAATCCTGACTCGCCATCTCCTCATTGGACGCTTCTTTAGAAAGAAATGCATCTTTACGGATTATAATGAAAGAGTTTGTTTCGGATATGAATTATTTCATTTTGTAGTAATTCAAAGCTTTCTATAGATATACTCATCATGTCTCTAAGGAAAATATTCACTAAGTTTCGGTTCATTTTTGTGAAGTGCTCCTGTTCAAGACTGGGACGGCAAGCACATCCTATTAGTTTTTTTTTTTTTTGAAAAGCACTACATTTTCTTGATATTGTGAGTGCACACAAATAAAAAATAGACCCTTTACAGTTCCGAACGATGTATTATTCTTACCTTTATGAGCAACAATTACGGCGTAATTCATTTGTTTCCACTGATGTCCTGAAGCGCGCTTCAGCTTCCACTGTCCGCATAAACGATTGGATATGCGCCTAGCGCACATTTATCTAGGTTAAATGATTAAACTAACATTTTGATAAGCTTTAAGTATTTTATATATATATTTTATTTTCGGCAAGTCATAATTACATCATATGACATGGTCTCATTTGATGCTCATAAGTTTCTTCATATTGCGTTAGTATCTCATAACAGCAAATCAGTAAAATAATAAAAATTGCACTACGAATGTATGATTAGCCTGTTTTTGTACTTCCCGTTTTCCCTGCTTGAGAATTTCTGTCCAATGAATGGATGACCTTAGCACACGTGTGGTTTTGTTTACAATTTCTGGTTCACTTGCAAAAAGGGCAGTGTGAAAGCAAACCGCACCAAACAAACAAAAACACATTCTATTTGGTCCGGACCAAAGCAAGTGAACTATCGGACTTTCCTGGTGTGAATATACCCCAAGTCTCTACTGGCCACACAATTTAGAAGAGTCTCTTTGCTCTGTTCCTAAACCTAGTAAGCTGCCCGCATAGACAGCAATTTTAAGTATTCCATGAACGTAAATGACACAAAGGCTGTTCCGACATTTAGGTATGATTATGCTAATGGAAAACTCTACTGAAACAAATTTTTAAATGAGCGAGAGCTCCAAATTTATCATTTATGAGGTTTAATTTCAGTTGATGCATAAGAAGGTTTTGGATCAGAGCCTTCCAAACAAAAAGCAATCGGATGACATTCCTAATATCTACAAGTCTGCAACTGATAGAAACCAGCACTAATTCGAAGTAAAACACTCACATCTGCTTTGCCCAGAGTGTAGAGCGTCTCCAGGATCTTGTGATGGAGAAGATACTCCATACAGGGTCCCGTCTCTCCTGACTCTCTCTCCCTCTCCTCCTGGGTCAGAATATCCAGCATCTGCTCCAGGTGGGAGGGAATGTTGGTGTCTGTCACTGGGGCTTTGTCATCTACAAAAACATGAACAGATGATGATGACATAGTTATTTGGTAAAAAAAAAGCACAATGAGCAAGACTGACTATCACTGCATCTCTTACCTGAGGTTTCTATGTAATAATGTGTGATGGCCTTCCAATGATAGACAAAGTCCTCTTGCAATGGCAGTGATGGCGCAAGCTGAAAAAACAAAAAACAATCATAAAAAAATAAATGCCTACTATGTGATATATGCAATTTACAGCAACAAAGCATATTATGTGTCTAACACTATGTTACAATATACTGCAATGGCCCCTGAAAGATTTGGACATTTACGTCTGAAGGAAAAATATCTGAATGGCACTGTATTTAATTTATAAATATTAATGATATATAAATAAATAAACAAACAAATTAATGAATACAAATCAAGTGTCCTCTGCAAACAAATGTTGCTTTTCTCAAAATAATAAATGCTTTTTGTCAGCTACGTTTAACTATGCTTTGCTGAATTTAATAGCTGTATTAAGTAATTTTGCCGCGATTTCACAAAATAAATTATGAACATTTCAAACAACAAAATGTCACACTACGTTTTATCTTATTTTTGAACAGTGTATCTGTTGTTTAGAACCTAACGAACTTTTTTTGAGAAACATTTTTCATAAAAAGAGTACTTGAGCGATCTGTCTTTTAAATAAATGCAAACTGTGTTGACCTTTTATCATCTAATGTTATGACATTCATACAACTGTGTGTATGAAACGCTTTTTGGTACACTGTACGTGCATTAACAAAACACACTGTTTTTATTTTGCCAGGGAATATGAAAATAAATCTATGTGAATACGTGCATGTAGATGTTACCATGTAAAGAAATGTAAAATAACGTTAGTCGTAGATTTGTACGCGTGTCATAGTAACTGCTGTTTTGTTTACATCCTGCAAATGAGCTGCTAGCATGCTAACTGGCTAACGCTGGTTACTTAATGTACATTTCACATTATATAACCAATATATCTTATAAAACGTTATACATATAACTTTAAATGTATTAAAACCCCAAAAGGTTCGCGTACATGAAGACCTTTAGCCAAACCCAGTCAAGAATTGCGCAAGATTTAGCACAGCTGCTAAAATGCATAGCAAACAAAGGCCTAACAAACATAAAAACACAATAAACGAAAATCGAGCGGACACACACCCTTAAACACTGATGATAAGACAGTTAAAACCGTTTCAGAGGTTTTGTCTGTCATCTGTTATTTATTACATAAGCTGTTAGCTCATGTGTTGGCTAACAGGCCTTCATCATATCAACACTAACCGACTCTCACGTTCTAATTTTCCTAGTCAAACAGTCATTTAAATACGGCCAGGCTCTTACCGCCTCGACAGCGTGCTGTAGGATGGAGGTGAATTTGGAGAACATGTTGTTTTTGGACAGGAGGAGTTTTGCTCTGAAGATCTCCTCTCTCTTCCCTCTGCTCCTTCTGCGGTGATCCAGATTGAACACTAAAACACACTTGAACGTTAAACCGATGGCGCGCTAGTGTGTATTTACATTTGAACACACGCTGTAACGCAGGTTAAGACAACTGTGTTTGTCCTTTAAGGCCACGGTGGCACTTTCCTTGCGCTCGGACAAACACTGAGATCACTTCTGTCAAAGCACATCAGACCTCCCCCGGCAAACTGAAGTATAATATAATATAATATATATAAATAAATAGATATTCAATCACAGACTGTACGATATTTCATTGTATTGGACATTTTAAAAGCGTTGAGAATTGTTCAAAAATTGAGAAATAAAGATTGTAAATAAAAATGGACTGTTCCTATAATGAAAGCCTATAAATGAATTGCACAGTTCTATGAACAGGTCACACATCTTTTTAAACTGTGTGCATTTTGTTTTCGTTGTTTATAATAATAATAATGATCAAGAATACTTTTTTATAATCAACTTACAGTTACCGATATGTTTTTTATTTTTGATAAAACATTTATTTTAAGTATTGGTTTATTTAAATTTTTCAGATGTTTTAATCTGATGTATTTTGGCATTTGGGATGTTTTAATAATATAGGGTAGCCTACTAAATAAAATCTCAGGCCTTTTTAGATGGACAATACAAAACATTGTTATGATTTCGGACACATTGTGTATTGTTTTTAGATGCTAATGTTTAAGGTATTATATTATTCTTAATCTAGTGAGATGAAGGACTCTTATGCTGAAGGTGTGTCTGTGTGAATGGTAGTGCTGCTGATGTCTGTACTGTTCTTCCCTGCAGCAGCAGCTGCGCACTCATAAACACAAACATGTCCGCGGTGCCCGACGGCAAGAAGCTGGTCCGGAGCCCGAGCGGACTCCGCATGGTGCCGGAGAACGGCGCGTTCACCAGTCCGTTCTCTCTGGATGAGCCGCAGTGGGTTCCGGACAAAGAGGTGATGAATATTGAACACATATTATGGCTAAGATTATGCTGTGGTTGGTCTGTCTCTATCTTTGGGCGTTGTTTGCTCAAGAGCCAGTGGAAAATATTTTGTAAGTTTCTCGGATGGTGTTATAAACAAAAAAGATAACAATACTTGTATCTTTTGAACAGATTTGATCGCAGATGCATGTAAATGAATGCATCGCTGTGGTTTTTAGAGTGTGCAACGTTATATGATCGAGCATCCCCAACTCTGGGCAACCACAATGTGAACTCTTCGTAGGGTAAATTATTGATATTTGGGGAGTTTGTCATGAAACGAACTTTGTGCAATGCTTATGTGTGGCGGAAAAGCGACTGTCAAATTGTAGGTAACGACCACTTAATAATATTCGGAGGTATGCAGAAAGCGCTGACGCACAAATGCATAAATTATAGTACAGTTTGGGATGAATGGATGAAAGAATGGATGAAACTTTCACTCCATCTCGAATCGCGCTCACGGAAAGCGCTCGAGAAACAGTATCTCTTCCGCGGTAAGGTTTTTTTTTGTCTCATGCAAGAGACTGTACGACGTTCACGTTACATGATTTGACTGCCTTTTTACGTAGAGAGGGTGACAGCGCACCGCATTAAAATAATTGATCATTCATGTTTTCATAAGCACTTCAAAAACGAAACTAAATGAAAACCTCTTTGAGAGCAAAGGGGCCCCTGGTGTTCCGGGGGCCCTACACAGCTTGCGTATTCTGCGTATAGGGAGGATCGGCTCTGTCTAGATAGAAGACTGGACATAACTTTACATGGGTTTAGCAAGCAATTTACCACACTAACTGTTTAAGTTTTGTAGCAATGCAGTGTGTATTTGAATGTTTCTGAGGCAGTACCTTGCCCCACAGATCTCTGTTGTAAGCACACTACAGTAAACTGTGAGACACGTCAAAACTATTTGATTTTGATCTTCGTGGGAGGAGCACAAAGTTGTACTGTATTATGTAAGATCAGACCTGAAGTGTTTTATTTTCTTCTATTTAAACAGTCTGCATTGCTGTGGCTGGTGTCAGATAACATTACCAAAACGAATGTTTTGACAACTTTCTTATGAAATGTTATTGACTGGTGCAACATATAGAGTTATGAATGTGTTTGATTTTCTTATATTTGTGCTATTAAGGGCATTTCAAGAATTTAGGTTATTTTTCATTCTTATCCTCTCTTAGTGCCCCAGATGTATGCAGTGTGACACTAAGTTTGACTTCATCACCAGGAAGGTAAGCGCATGGACCCATCATGTGTCAGGAGTAATTTCAAGTGACAAGTCCCCGTTCAATTTGAAGTTGACAAGTGGCTGAATTGTTGCTCATAAGTGCCTTCCTACATCTGGATGTGCTAGTTTTATTGATGGTCTTTGTGTGTAACTTTTGAAAATCTGTGTACAAATATATATTGGTGGAAAAATGGCTTTTGAAATTTGTCATTTGACAATTTGAGTTGAAAAAAAAAAGAAAAAAACAACAAAACATATTTTTTCACTTATTCAGTTTTGTCACATCCCTACAATAACTGCTGTAATTGATTGACTTCTACCGGCTTTGTTGCTTCAAATCTGTGTGTATGTGTGAACGGCCCTTTATGAGTGTCTTCCTTAAGCTTTAGTAGTTTCATTCGTTTTTTTTTTCAAGTGTCTTTGTTTTTAGTTTTGCAATAATATGCCGTTGCAAGTTTTCCTTCCTGTTTCCTTTTTTCTCCTTTTTTTTGCTGCCCTGTTCTTCCTGACTTTGTTAAATCACTGTCTTTGTGGTTATATGGTTATTTTCTGTGTTAGGGCTTAAAATCAATCCATAATAATAATACAAAAATTTTTTATATATATATATGTATAGTTTTAGTTCACATACATCAAATAGTAAAATCTCCTTTCCTCAAAGATAACACTTTAGACATTATACTAAGTAACTTTACATCTACATGTCAACTACCAATCTTTAGAGTATTAGTAAACCATAATATAACATTTCTCATACTGTTGTTTTGTTTTTGGTCATATCACTTATTTATGTTTGATAAAGGGATAGTTCACCTAGAAATAACAATTCTCTCATCATTTACTCACCTTCATGTTGTTCCAAAACTGTATGAGTGTTTTTCTTCTATTAAGTGCAAAAGAAGAGATTTTGAAGAATGTCGGTAACTGAACAGTTGACTGTAGCCATTGACTTCCAAAGTAATGCTTTACTATTTTGTAGCTGTTGTGTGTTTGATTGAACTGTGATGGATTTAAAGAGTGTTTCTTCTGTGTATGTCAGCATCACTGTCGGCGCTGCGGTCGGTGTTTCTGTGATAAATGCTGCAGTCAGAAAGTGGCTCTTCCCAGGATGTGTTTTGTGGATCCGGTGAGGCAGTGTGCGGAGTGCAGTCTCCTCTCACAGAAAGAGATGGAGTTTTACGACAAACAGCTTAAAGTGCTCGCTGCTGGTGGGTTGAACAAACACACACTCAAATGCTTTTAACTTGAAACCACTGACACACTTATACCCACTTTTCAATTCACAGACTCATTGAAGTTTATGATGTTGCTAAGTAAAGGCCCGTACACACCGGGACAAATTTTTCGCGCGCGATATTCGCCGACGTTTAACGCCTCGTGACTAAACAAAGGGCGCCAATGTGAGTGTGCACACCGACGCGAAAAACGCCATGCGTAAAAGCGTCATTTTTTAAAAAACGCCTCGGGTTCGTTTTTTTGGTTTGACGCGCCGCGTCAAAAACTATCCGACCAATGAGATTGGCGCTTTTGCTCACGTGTCTGGAGCTGCTGAAGTTACAGTAAAACACAACTTGGGGGCGCTCAAACACAAAACAGTTTTCCGCGTAAACGCGTTTTTAGCGGGCGTTTGCTGTTCAATGTCCAAGCAGCTGCGGTGGGGCCGTACTCGTACCACGGTACACTTGGCATGTGCATACAACCGGCAAATTGAAGTTAGATTTAACCGTTAAACACAGCTTAGTGTATTAGGAAGCAAATCAGGTCGATACAAAATGCTTCACTCGCGAATGTGCGTGAAATGGGCGACACGTATCACCAGCGAGGTAAAATCGTTATAGATCGCCCCCAAGTGTTCTTGCCGGCCTCAGTCACACCTGTACCCTGGGTGGGTGCCGGTTTATTGGCCTGCTTTTTTTTGATCCTGGTTTGGTTTTTTTTCGCTTGCACACTCACTTTGGCGTGTTGTCACTCAAGCCGCTCTCTCAGTTTAGTGACACTGTTTTTGGCCCCTGAGACAACTAAAGTGACGGAGTAGATGGCACTGTGTGTTGTGTGTTACGTAAAAGCTTCTGGGAATCGGGTAAAATGACAAGAGTCTGTAGCTTAGTTTAGTGTACACTGACTCAATGAGTAATCCTTTACCTGAGACTCCACTAAAGTGCTGCTGGAAACAGAATTCAGTCACTGTGTTTGCATGAGTGTGTGTTTGGCAAAGGTTGTTCTGATGGAATCGGGTAAAATACAAAGACTGTATTCTGTGATCACAACTAGGAATGCATGATATATTGGTACCATTTATAGATTTTCAATTAAATTTTTTTTTTTGACAGATTCTTCCTATATTGAATATTAATTTTGCGTGCTCATTTGCCCTATTTTATCTGCAAACATTGATTTTTGAAGATATTTATTAAAGAAGTGTGTCTTTTTTAAATTCCTTGTTTTTATTATTCTTTTTAATGTCTATTTCACTTCCTTTTATGTAAAGCACTTTGAATTACCACTGTGTATGAAATGTGCTACATAAATAAACTTGCCTTGAAGTGAATGGCTACTTCACTTCTAATTTGGTGCTCTAAACATTCATGAGCTCTTTTATTTATGTAGAAAATGTTTTCAAATGTATTAAGTCTTTCCACACACAACCTTACAGCCTTTTATAACTTTGCATTGTAGGAGGAACTTTCCTGGTCAGTGTGGATTCCTCAGAGAAATCAGAGACCATGGTCTGCCGTTTGTCCAATAATCACAGGTAAGAACCCACAAACGTACCTCTTTAAATGTGCTCTATCCTGTCTTGAATCTCTCTCTCGTTTTTTCTATCAGATATCTCTTCCTAGATGGTGAGAATCATTTTGAAGTGGAGCTCTCTCGCATTTCCAGTATGCAGGTGTTGACTGAGGGCTCAACCCCAGGAGGTGAGGCTTTTTGTGGACAAACTTTTCACAGCGATACAAACTTGTGTTTGTTTTGCTATCTTCTTGACACTAGCCAAATGTAATGACAAAAAACAGGAGGAAGAACATTTTAGTGAGTTTAGCACATTTGCTAGCACTGACTACACATTTGTTGATGCTGAAAAGTTACATTACATGACTTTTATGCATCTGATCGACGCTTTTATCCAAAGCGACCTAAAATACTGTTCAAAAGTTTGGGGTCAGTACAGTTTTTTAAATACTTTTGAAAGAATCACCATGCCTAGCTAAAGCTGCATTTGTGTGATTAAAATGCAGTCAGAACATTGTCTAAAATAACTGTTTTCAATTTGAATGTATTTTAAAATGTAATTTATTCCTGTGATGCAAAGCTGGGTTTTGAATGATTTTGAACTGAGACCATTCTAATATGCTGATTTGTGATTAGTATAAATGTTGAAAACAGCTGTGCTGCTTAATATTTTTGTGGAAACTTTTAAATTGAAATGAATCAATTTAAAAGCACTGCTGCTAAACAACAAATCCAGGTAGACCTACTAGTTGTCCTCAGTAATATAGTTGGTTGTTGTTGGAGTCTGAGTCCGTCTGGGAATCACATTGCCCACTGTTATAGAGCATCATTAAGTCTTCTAAATTACTTCTAATGGGCATCTTTTCCGGGTGGATTCCAGATGCTCAGAACTTCCTGTAATACTAATCAATAAAGACTTTTACTGCCTCCATTCTGTTTCAGAAGAAAGTGAGGTTTCAGCATGAATCTGGTCTTGGGGATGAATCAGGTCTTGGGGTTTGTTTTTAAATATGAATTCTTGCATGTAGATAAAAAAGGAATATGATTATGAGCCGAGACTTATTCTGTTAATACAATATGTTAGATGGACAATATGACCTGATCTGATACTGATAATATGATCTAGAGAGATTCTTTGAAAGCTTCACATATGACACATGAATCTTCAGATACTCACATGAATATACAATTGCTGGATTGATTTCTGCTTTAACTGAATGCTGATGGCTATTAACTTTGCACTGTATTACTGAGTGAACTTGACAATTCTATACAACTGACATATACACAGTGGCCCCAGTAGTTTTTTGGACTCTTAAGAATGTCTGAATGTCACTGCATTAGATATAAAATATCAAAACTTTCTCTGAACTTGAACTTCACATTTCTGAGTACTTTTTTTGCAGTAACTTTTACACTTCCAGGTGATTTTTAAAGTGATGAATGAATTCACACACGAATGCCGTTTATTTAGATATTTTGTAATTACGTGTTACCTGACTTAAACTTCTTAAATAAGTTTCTTATGATGCATACATACACTATATTTCTTTTCTTTTAACGTTCTCTTCTTTTCTTTAATTTCCTGGTTCTCTTCTGCATTAAGAGAAAGATATATGCTCGTACACGAGCTTGCTGGACAGTCAAATATCTGAAGGTCAGCTTCCCTCTATCTCTCTCTTTTATTTTTCTTCTTCCTCGTCTAAAATATGTGCCATTTAGTTTGTTTTCCTTGTTGTTCCCTTCATATGATGTAAGTAACCTCGCATGCACTCATTTCCTGTGACATGACTGTAAGTAACAGTGTCAAAGCAAGGCAGTCTCATGTGCATGGTTATCGTGATGGACCCTCAGACTTCTGGTGTTCAAGACATCGTGCTATTCATGGTTTCCCCATCATTTATGTTTGCTGGAGATATTATAGTTGCACTTAATCTCCATGTTATTGTCGCATTATGTGAATCACATCTGATAAACCCAAATCACCACTGACCTTTGACCTGTGTTTAGGGGGTTCTCTTCGAGCCAGCGGCATGGTGCTTCAATACAAGCTACCAGGATCTCAGAACCTACAGAAGCTCCACATGGACATTGCCGATGACAAGCGTGACGCGTCTGCGTGGCTTGCAGCCATGCATAAAGTAGGTGTGACTGGAGTGCATTGTAAAAAAAAGTATTTATTTTTCATCAGTCAGAGATGCCTTTGATATAATTGCAGTAATTATAGTATTCCAAATATTAATTTAGATTTCCTATCAAAATTATTGTGAATATATCCTAAATATTTACTGTAGTTAAAAAAGTCTCAACAAAAACAAACTCAAAACAAATAAGTCAATGTAAGGCAAGTCCGCCTTATGTATATTCTGTTTAAATAGGAAGAAAATCTCCAAAACTGTTTGTCAAACTTATTTTTTAATTACATATTTCAATCAGCAGTGAAACCTTATTATAATGTTATCATAGCAGTTGTAATATTAATCAGCACAATTTCTTCCATACATTATTCTGTCTCTGGTATCACACAGCCCTAGTCATAACTAAGAGAGGATTTTGAGGATTCCTCAATATTATATAATGTTATGTTTTCTATTCCCTGTTTGTCTCTAGGCTGCCAAATTGTTGTATGAATCAAAGGACCAGTGAAATGACACAGTGCTGGAGACAGAGAGGGAGAGAGAGATCAAAACCAAGTATTATGTGTTATTCAGTCTTACATGTACTCTAAGATGCTTGTATGATTTCTATTCAATCTTTTGCTTCTACTCCCTGTCGAGACAGACTAGATATACTTACAACCTCTGTCTGTGCCAAGGGAAGGACCAAGTTTTCTGACGACTCTCGTGCAATATGGACATGTATGGTAATATATAAACACCATTTAACAAAAGCTTTAAGTGTAGTCTCGACTCTCACGTATCAAAGTTTTGTAAACAAAATATATTTTGTCAGATATTCTTATTTTAACACAAAAATGCTGTGTATCTACTTTTTACTGCTCAAGTATTTACAATATGTAGTGTTTTTATTTTTCTTAACATATTTGAAACACTTTAGGAATTGTTTTTCCTACACTACAGAATGATGTTTCAGGTCTTCATTTGTTAGTAACGTGTTTGCGTTTTCCCTTCTTTTTATAAAACTGAAATTAGAGCAGCCAGATTTCCTGGACTCATATTAAACTTTGTTCTAGGTCATCGGGTTTTGTTTGCTAATTTTCAATTTTCAATGTACACCAAATAAACATCTTCAGTTCACGACTGACCATTTTTTTGTCTGTGCTAATTTGTTAAATTTTTTATTCAAATTAAGTACTCTGCTAAAAGTACATTAGAAATTGTTCTTGTTTAGTAAATTACTCATGCATTCTTGAAATCTCAAACTTTTATTTTTTGTTTGTGATGCAGAAACCTCGTCTTTGCAACAGATGGCAGGTTTCATTCTTCCTTCTCACAGCAATAGTAATCATCTTTATGTTCTCATGATGGACTGCTGCTGCCCTCTTGTGTCCTGTACACAATATACCAGAACCTGAAGTTTACAAAAACAAGAACACTTAGATTACTACAAACTCCTTGAACTATCATGCTTTTACATGTTTATACATTAAAGATGAAGAGTACAATTTTTAACCACCTAGCAACAACTTACACACAGCAATGACACAGTGACAGACATTACTCAGAAATTAATCTAAGTGTCTTATTACCAGATATACATATCCCTCTACTGCATTTATTATGCCCCATGTTAATTGCATGTTTTTTTTTAAATGATTGCAACCAATGAAAATGTTTGAAAAGTATCAAAGAACAGTCCAATAAGGTGTGGGAGTCACTATCAAACACCGTTTTAAGGTGGGACGTCACGTGCTGTTCTGACACATGAGGTGTGTTCGACTTCATGCAGCGCCATGAAAACCGATCGGTGGCTGACTTGAAGCAGTGTATGCTGGTTAGAACATTTGTCCGACTTGAACAGGTGTCCTGACATTTTATCCTACCCGTCAGATTTTCCTACCTCGGCTTACTGCGCATGCGCGCATCAATATTGCATCCCTTTTCTCACGCTAAACAACAATATTTAATGCTGACGCTACATCACTGCACGTGTGGCATCAATCCGCGAGAGCGTTTCGAGAGCAGCCACATGACAACAATGACGTGTGTTTCTAACATCTTCAAATCCAATACTGCTCACAAATCTTATTTTACGCTGAAAATATCACATTAAGCCAAACTTTGAACATTTGATAAAATAGATTAAACAATATATGGTCCTACATTGAATACAATTAAGAACAAAAAAGCAAGAAAGACCTGTGAAGCTTTTGTTACTTTAAATTGTTGTAATTTTACTCCTGGCATGAATTGTTTCACTTTACATATTCTTATGAATGTTTATTTGTTTTGTACTTGTTGTGAGTTGTATATGCTTGTACAAACCTTTGATAATTTTTGAATTCAATTTTTTTTAACCCTAACATTTTTAGAACTATAAAGGCTTTTTTACTGTATAGTCACAATGATATATCGAGTCACATTAAAAAAAAAACACAGATAAAAGCAAACATACCCCACTTTATTGGTATTTAAATAGTATGCGTTTATGTTGAACTTTTCTTGAACAGATGGCCCTTTATTAAGCAGTATATAAAAAGTGTTTATTGCTCATGAAAAACATCTCTGAAACATCTGTGCATTTGACAAATATGACATGTTATTCACGTAATCTGTGATAAGAGCAAACACCGCGAGAGCATCACTACCGGGGGCAGAAAGAGTTGACTTCACGTCTCCGCTTTCAATTCCGCCCCGACTGCAAAAAAATAGACCAAAATTGGTCTATAAAAAAATATATATCATCAAAATTCACACAGAGGGATATTTATTAATTATTATACATTTAATAAATAAATAAATGCAAGGTAGGATTTATTTCTTTAGGTGTAAAGGTGTGGATAATGACTAAGGTTTTTAATGTTTCCTATGCAGATTTTTGTTTATTTATTTTAGTCTACGAATGTATTTATTTAATAAATGAAATGGAAAATGTCACTGCTATTCTGACCCACCTGATGAGTGTCTCGAGAATAAAGCTTCCCACTTCGTGAAAATCAGGAATATAAACCAGTAGATGAGAAAATAACCTGGTATGAGCGCTATCCTGAATATTTCCACATCCACCGTATCCTGAAAACACAAAGAAGGTAAATACATTTTTAAAATGTGATGAATCAATAGCTGTGACACCACTGACACTTCAAGTATAAGTTACCTGTTACAAGAAATGACAGAGGCACACTCTCTTTTTTACTAATTCATAATCTTTACTATTGTGCTTTGTCCAATACTTAAAACGGGAGGAAGGGGAGGGGTTGGGTTAATGCAATTGCATGCATGTTGAGTTATTTACACTGTTAAAGTGTTGGATTCTCGTGCTAAATATGGCCAAAGGTTTAAGAAACGATTTGGACATATAGCAGAGTATTTCAGTGCCAAATACACACTTCCGAGTTTCTTACAAGGTTTTTATTTTGTTTAGTTATATTTGGGCTTTTTTTCCTTCTTTTTTGGTGCCTTTTTTATTTTGAGGACAGTGGAGAGGTGACAGGAAAGTCTTGGGGTAGAGAGAGAGGAGCGGGATTAGCAAAGGACCTTGAAGGCGTTGCCGTGAGCGCAGTTGGCTATCGGCGCCGACAGTTTCTTACAAGTTTTTTTTTTTTTATTCATGACGTAATGAAGGGTGGAACTCCTTATATGGGCACTTCTCCCGGAAGAGCGCGCCCGCGCATTCATCGACTAGTGCGAGAGCAAGAGCGCCCCCTCAACATGCTTCATCTGACAGCTATGCAAGGGACTTGCCCGGGAAGAATGTCTCCAAAGAAGTGTGTTTTTGGTTGAAAGGGAAAGATAACTTTGTTCAGCTTCCCAAAGAACCCATAATTACATGAACAATGGATGCAGTTTGTTTTTCGGGGCAGCAAGGAGTTTCTCAAGTGTGTTTGTTGAGAACGTTTTATAAACAAGGCCCAGTTCGACGCTGGATTTGCATATCGTTTGATACCGAAAGATGGAGCAGTCCCAGCTATAAAAGATCCGGGTCATGATTCAGAACTGCAGACGGTAAGTGAAACGGAATAAAATGTGTGTTTTGCTGGTGATCGGCGCTCAAGTGCTCGTCTCTATTTAGGTCTGCCCACAGCGTGCCTCAAGAGAATCTTAAAGCTGTATCTTTCTTTTATAAATATAATAAAACTAAAGATTTTTTTTGAGATATGAAGGATGCAGTGCTACTCTATAGGTACTCAAGATTAACAGGAGATTGGGTGAAACTGTGTGTGTTATGTCTCCTTTAAAGTCTGTCAAACTTGATTGTGGTAGTTTCCCTGGTGAGAATCATTAGCTGGAAGGAGGCTGAGTGATTGACAGCTGGGTGGGTGTGGCTTCTGTGAAGCGGAACTGTGGCTCAAAGGATCAGGTGATGGTGAAACTGTGGCTTCCTGAACGCCTGCGGCTGCGGAGGGCCTCTGGATCGACACACTAACAGGAGTGGAGAAAGAGATGCTGGGTTTCTTCAGGAGCTCAGAAGAGAGATCATGAAATGCTTAGTATTTTCAAATAGATAAGGACAACAACAGGAAAGGTTTAGTTTTATTATAGAAAAGAGGCCTGGGAAATTTTTAATGGCTTTGGGCACTTGAATGTTTTCCAAATCTGCAAAAAATGCCAATATTAAAGCTTTAACTGAGGGAGCTATTGATTTCATTTGAGGGTGCTTAGCACCCCCGTAGAACCGGGCCTGCTGTGAGGCACTGGAGTATAGTGCATTCAATGGATTGTACTCTTCCCATTGTTCAGCTGACAAAAGGCCTTTCTGAAGAAGAAAACAATCTGTAGACAACTCCATAAAACAGTTTTGAAAGTTGTGCAAATTACATGATCTAGAACCTTTATACAGTGTGTGCCATTGTAAGTCAATTCCTCCTTTAGTTAATTTCAATATGGCATCTAAGGCCCTGTCCCAAATGGAACACTTCATGTGCACTTGCGGTCTTACGAACTTACAATGGCCGCCACGTGCGCATGTCCGTTAAGTCCACGAGACTGTAGAGTGTCCCATTCCTCATTTTAGAGTTCAGAAGGGTGCTTGCGAGCGCCCCCTTTGTGGCCGTTATGCACCCTCGATCCGCACTTCTGCCGAGCCTGCACTGGGGCAAGCTCCGCAGCAGACTTCTACCCGACAGTCAAAGCGGCATTACGTCACGAAAGTGCGGACTCAGAGGTAGACTGCAAGGGTTTAGAGTGCCATTTGGGACAGGGCCTAAGCTAATTAATGTCTATTTTCCATGATTTTTTTTCTGGTGACGGGCTACTGCTGTCCTCTTGTGTTCATTTGACAGCAGAACAAGATATTTTATTCTTTAATTGGCCGAGAGAAAACTAGACATTGCACTAAAGCTCTTCTAACACTAGTACAGATATTGTAAATGTGAATTGTAAATTAATTTGGTTGTCATAAAATGACAAACGGGACACCATTGTGGACAGTCATGTGCTGTGGAACATTTGGGACAATGCCTGTCAACCTTTTTATACAAATTAAAACCACTAGGTTTGAGCCTTTATAATTTCAAACCAAAGGTAATCTAACTGTCCACATTGTAATTTAATTTATCTTTTATTGCAGTTTTTAAAATCAGAGTAAACTCTTTTTGTTATTGCAGCACAATGAAACGAAAGTTTGGATGTTTGTTGATGCTGATTTGAGCTGTTAATGAATGCTATCACTTTCTCTACATCCCTCACATCTGATCTTATTGAGTTTGTTTACATGATCACAGCAGTAAATAGCTAAAAATTATGAGGTCAGTCGTCAACACTGATATGATGTTGGGGGTGTATAATAGCATGTTTAGTGTAGCTGTAGGTGTGGAAAACACTCAGACTGATGAAGAGAGGCATCTCTCGGCAGTATCAGGAGACTTGAGCAAAACTCATTCATTTCACACTAACTTCCAGACATGCTGCAGGAGAGGACAATTACACAAGCTTTCAATATGTTTGGATTGGACTGAAAAGGGGCAACGAGTGAGGTAGCCCAGCTTTATTTGCAATGTATGTTGCAGGATTTCAAAGACGTACAGTGGGGCCAAGACTCTATTTTGCGTTCTTTAACTGTGCATGAGATTTTGAAACATGTCATATCTTGGCACAAATATTATATAATATGTACAATTTAACAAGCATTTAAACAATAGGTATACAAGAGTATGCAACTAGTACACTCAGTGGGATACTGTATTCCACAATGAATGCAGTTTACTCAATTTGACCTTCCATTTCCAGTGTAATGAAAGCATACTAACTGCAGACATTTTTAACATCTCTGACTTGCGGTGGTATCAGACTTTTCATATTTTCCATAAAATTTAATTAAAACTGCAAAATAAGCATTTTGATTTAACTAGTAAGTAACTGGTCCCACTCACACACAACATTATGAGATCATGTGACATACTGTACAAATTACTGCAAAATGCTTACTGTATAGTGAGCTATTCTATTGTGAACATAGCCAGTAAAATAGCATCATAAATCCTAATCATAAGGAAACCGCTTGCGCATCAATATCAAATGTTTCTGAAGGGCGTTCTCTTGTCTTGCTTAATTATGATATATATTAGGAAATAAAAAAACACTTGTGAAATGGGAAATTAATTAGTTTGGTTTCACTGTATTCATAACACACAATAATGCACAGACCTGCAGATTATCTTTAGATCATAATCAGGAAAAGAATCCAGCTGTAATATAAAATAATTGTTTAGAATGAACGGTAGAGGAGAGTCAAGTTCCATGAAAGCCAGCAGTGTGCACTTTGTGTCTCTCTGCTGCCCTCTTCAGGAATGTAACAAAATAAGCCTTATATGAAATCACAAATACAAATTTGCATGATCATAAACCTTTAAAGCTGCATTTTTAAGATGCGGTTATTTTTAAATATAAATAAACATATCTTTACTGTACCTGATTCATCACACTAGCTCTCTCTTTCTGTACTTTATATGCTGTCTGTACTATTCAATATAAAGAAAAGAAAAAATATTTATTTTATATAAATTTATATTTTAATATAAATAATATAAATATGTTCCTGTGGCTCAGTGGTAGAGCATTGCGTTAGCAGCGCAAAGGTTGTGGGTTCAATTCCCAGGGAACACACATACTGACAAAAAATGTATAGCCTGAATGCACTGTAAGTCGCTTTGGATAAAAGCGTCTGCTAAATGCATAAATGTAAATGTAAATATTTATATTGTATAAAATATACTGTTTAGGGTCCAGATCTATTCATTTTCAAAAATACATTAAAACTGCAATTCACACATGACTTTGAAAACCTTTTTCAAACCGTTTTGAAAATAATATCTGTTTTTGTTGAAAATTATATGAAAGTTTAAAAAATTGGAACCCACATTAATACAATGTTTACTTTTATGTATTTTAAACTAAATTTTATATAATAAAAAAAATATATATATATTTTTTTTCTTCATCTCAGACCTTTGCTTCACTGACCAGATTATTTGTCTTGTTTTCTTCTTGTCAAAAGCCGAACTTCTTTTGCAGGACTTCACCCCCTTCTATTTGTCATTTTGGTCCTTCTGCTTCTCATCTCTCTCTCTCTCTCTCTCTCTCTCTCTCTCTCTCTCTCTCTGGCCTAGATGCCTGGATTCTACCACTCTCTGTGGCTGTTTGTTCCTCGAGGGATCTTATTAGAAAACACTCATATATTATAGCACCTGTTAAAACCCTCACTGTGATCTCTCTCATAACCTCGGCACTTTTTGTGGAAATGGTCTCTACTTTCATCAGCTTAATGGTAACCAGCAGGACAAGGTGTTAAAAAAGTAATTTAAAGTAAAGTATTACTTTAAACATAACCAGTCCACTTTTCATCCCTAATCTGGCATTGTGCAGATCCTGCAGTATTGTTTATAGACATAATTCCTTGAGAGAAATAAATGAAATTGATGGTGAAAGGCCACCGAGGGTGGCTGTTCCACACCTCTCATTTTGATGTATATTGCCCCAGCTTCAAATAAGCGCCTGGGCGATGTTTTATCTCCTGGAAATGTTCCATAATTCATCATTATCAGATCCAATTATGGGCAGCAAAGCACAATGCAATATCCCTCTACCTAAGCTAGAACAAATAAACACCCCTCAACCCATATTCTCTTCCTGGCTCTATATTTTCTTCTTTGGCTCTCTCTCTGCAGCTCTTTTGCTCTCTAGCACTGATTAATAAATGTAATTAAATTAAGGCATGGAACACATTCATAATGGGAGTCTAGTTGTAATTACCACAAGCAGTATTCAATATGTGTGCAATAAAGTAGAACCCTTGAAGACTTAATTAGACACAAACGTGTTTACAAGCAGCCACTCAGTCACATGGCTCAGAGGCCCGCCCACTCAGTCACATGGCTCAGAGGCCCGCCCACTCAGTCACATGGCTCAGAGGCCCGCCCACTCAGTCACATGGCTCAGAGGCCCGCCCACTCAGTCACATGAGAATTTCTTGATTTCGGTAATAATAGAAACAAGATAAAGATGAGACACAAGGAACTATTCTCTAGAGATTAATGTCAGGGACTGTTTACTGCAGACTAGATGACAGAGTGTTTTTCTCAGTCAGAGATAGCCTTATTATTGGAAGATACTAGTTCTACTATTAGAGCAAGTGTAATGATCAATTTGGATCATGTGAGCCTTGATAACCAATCACGTTACAGCCTTGGTGTCACTGAATTTCTGTCAGAGTTGTGCGACAGACTGTTTGCTGATACCACAGAAATGAATGAGAAGTGTCATAAACTGAATCCTCCTTGTCACAAAACTGTCCATCACTTTTATAAAATAGGGGTGTGCACAAATAGTCGAATATTCGCTCTCTAATTAATTATTATTCGAAAAATAAAAACACTTCGAATTCAACCACCATGTGCTACCATTATAAAGGTTGGAAGAGCCAAGCTTTATGCGTTTTTTAATATAACTCAGATTGTATTCATCTGAAAGAAGAAAGACATACACCGATGATGGCTTGAGAATAAATCAGGGGGGAAATTTTCATTTTTGGGTGAACTGTCCCTTTAATTATAATTAATAAATGGACTGATGAACATCAAAACTGTTTGCCACTATTCTTAAAGGACAGGCAGGAGCCTCGTAAATTTAGACAAATCCAGTGACAAGTACTTTATTACAAATTGTAGCAGTATTTAAAATACCAGTTATTAAAACACCAGAGTTTTGTAACTCTGTGGAATAAATTGGAGCTAGAGGAAGATTAGAGGATTGCGCTGAAAGGAACTTAATTGCATCACATTGCCATGTGGTTCACCAATCACAAAAACTCCAGAAAGATCACAGGATGCAGCCTCTTCTGCTCACCCAACCTTCCCCTATCTCTGATAAGAAGAGTGATTTGTGTTTCAGTGGCTCACATCAGCCTGCTGTAGTAAAAGTTTGATCTTAAATCAGTGGAGAACTGTACAGTTAAACGACCAGTACGGTCAGCCGCGACTTTACCAGCTGATGGACTATTTCCTGGATCAAAAGCTTTTCGTTCTCTCCGGTCTTTTTCCTCCATCTTCTTGCTTCATAGCTGGAGGCATCACTCAATCAAGAGATGAGGGGCTGATACAGAAAGAGTGTTCATTGCAAATCAAGGTCAAACGCAGGCTCTCAAAGGCAAAAATACAACGCTTTCACAGATCAGCTAGTGATTAAAGAAGTAGTTCGACCAAATGATGAAACTTCTGTCAATATTATCTCACCCTCATTTTGTTTCCAATGTCATAGTGACCGAGACAAAACACATATAAATGAAGAATACTTAAGAATAGATATTTGACTTGTTTTCTAATGCATTCAGTAACCTTGTGAGGTAACACTTTAGTATAGGAAACAATTGCTTATTAGCATGCTTATTAACATATGTGACCCTGGAGCACAAAACCAGTCATAAGTCGCACGGGTATATTTGTAGCAATAGTCAACAATACATTGTATGGGTCAAAATTATCAATTTTTCTTTTATGCCAAAAATAATTAGGATATTAAGTAAAAAAAAACATGTTCCATGAAGATATTTTGTACATTTCCTACAGTAAATATATCAAAATTAATTTTTGATTAGTAAAATGCATTGCTAAAAACGTCATTTGGACAAATTTAAAGGCGATTTTCTAAATATTTAGATTTTTTTGCACCCTCAGATTCCAGATTTTCAAATAGTTGTATCTCAGCCAAAGATTGTCATATCTTAACAAACCGTACATCAACGGAAAGCTTTCAGATGATTTTGAAAAATGTACACTTCTGACTGGTTTTGTGGTCCAGGGTCACATATTGACTGTACTGTATATTAGTACTTATCCTGCACATATTCTGCATGACCATAATCTACATCCCTAGTCCTACCCAATACCTAAATTGAACAACTACTTTACTAACTTTTAATCAGCAGCAAATTAGGAGTTTGAGGCAAAAGTCATAGTTAATAGTTTGTTAATTTCTAGAATTATACCTTAAAATAACGTGTGAGAAATAGACCCAAATTTAAACTGTTATTCACTGTAAATTCCCCCTTCTCTTCATTCAGATTATAATCTACTGTATCTTTCAAATCTCATTCTCCACTCTGCATATTTGAAAGACTATATTGTGTGCTACATGTGACATGTCAGATCTTATGTTTACAAGGTGAATGAAGGAAAGGGAAGGTTATTTGTGCTAAATGTCTTCAATTTCATTGTGTTCCTCACCCAAAGCTATTATATGACTTCTGTAATACAATTGTATGGACTACCTTTATGTTTTTTAAGGTGTTTATTTTGTCCTTTATCAGCTTTGTCAGCTTGATTTGTATTAGAAACCTATGCTACACACCTTTTCATGCTTTTCTATTTGAGATGGACACACTGGGTCTAAATTGTTTTATTGAGGTTTATTTTGGGGAGTGACTCTCATCCTGATTTAGCAGAATAGCACAATGCTGGAGGTAAATGTATGGCTTGAGATGCAGGAGCGAGCGGTTGAATCTTGTGCAAGGCATACCGTTGTGACTCCATTTGTTTTTCTTGTTCAATAAGTCTGCTGGAATTGAAAAGTATCGGGTTATACAATCTGCAGAATTACTTTTGTAAAGTGTTCTGGGTGTGGGATGTGTTACCTCAGGTGCTGCTTGCATCTGAATTCAGGTGTTATGGAGGTTGGACTGATATGTTGGAGACATTTTAAAAGTTAAAGACCCCTGTTACTTTTCCCAAATTCTCTCAGAGTTCGGTCTTTTCTTTATATATATTTCATGTTCAGTTCTTTGAAAGAAGAGTACACCAGCATAGAATATACAACAAAATAAAGGTGAAGTGCAAGTTCTGTTCAAATAAATAATAATAATACAAAACCTCTAAAATAGATTTGTCTAACATAGGTGGATAATTACATTTTCTCAGCAAAGATATTTATTACAATAATATACTAATTTCTCCAGTTCATTTACAGTATTTTTACACTACCTTTATTTTGCAGCCATCCCAAGCATTTAACTCGAAATATTGAGTCCTGTTATTTCATTATCTTCTGGATGTGGTGTCCAACACCTGTCTTTGTAACTAACAAACATTATCTCTGCAGTAAAGATGCTGATAAAAGATGTTTATCATTTATTACATGAGCTTGCTGATTATAATGATCCTAATATCAGTGATTGTTCCCTCTTTAATGGATCTCCCCTGTTGTTTTTCATCTTCTCCTCTCCTGTCTATGAGTTCATTATTAATTCCTTACTGCAGCTTTACCAAACCATAAATCACCTCCTCTTTGTGCCCTGGTCTGCGTTTACTCAGGATGCGGTATTGATTCATAAAAAAATGTCCTATGGCGTTTATCCCCTCTTAACATGATGCTAAATCAGAGTGATTATTTTGTGCTGCAAGCACTTGTGAAATATACATTTATGCCTTCTTGTACATAGGGTTTATGGACGAATCTCACATAAACATGTCACAGTTCAACCCAAAATAAAAGGAAATGCATGAAGTGATATTTTATTTAGGAAATGTAACCCATAGGAGCATTAGGATTGATCGATTTATTCATGCATGCATTCTAACATTAATTTAATGACAAGAAAGGACCCTCCCAGTTCCTCATTATTGTGAGATATCAGGATGTTTGTTTGAGCTTTTTTGTCATCTATTGTTTCTCAAATTAAATTGTATATATATATATATATATATATATATATATGCACAGTACTGAAAATTCTGTACAGCAATGATAATTGAGGTGAAATATTCTTAATTGTGATGATAAATAATGTCACAATCCTAAAAATAGGGTCATTCTTAAAATGTGACCCTGGACTACAAAACCAGTCATAAGTCGCTGAGGAATATTTGTAGCAATAGCCAAAAATATATCGTATGGGTCAAAATTATCTATTTTTCTTTTATGCCAAAACTCATTAGGACATTAGCTTAAGATCATGTCCCTTGAAGATATGTAAATTTCCTACCGTAAATATATCAAAACTTAATTTTTGATATGTAATATGCATTGCTAAGAACTTAATTTGAACAAATTTAAATGCGATTTTCTCAATATTGTGATTTTTTTTTTGCACCCTCAGATTCTAGATTTTCAAATAGTTTCATCTCGGCCAAATATTGTCCGATCGTAACAAACCATACATCAATGGAAAGCTTATTTATTATAGCTTTCAGATGATGTATAAATCTCAATTTCGAAAAATTGACCCTTATGACTGGTTTTGTGGTCCAAGGTCATAAAAGTGCATTTATTTCACTTTTTTTCTGTTAGATATACTTGGCAGATTTAGTGAGAAATGCTGCTCTCATGTGACCTTATTTGATTACAATCTGTATTAAGAAATTACATTTAATATAATTACATTTATTTTGTAAATGTGTATGACTTGTATTCAGGAGTAATATTAAATATGATTTAGCATTATGCAGGGTTACATAGATGTAGAATATTTAGTAGAGAGACAGTAACCATAGAAACAGGGCCTTCTCAGTATTCCAGTTTTGTCATTTCTCATAAAATTCTTTATATATACATTTGCATAATTCTATTTTCAAAACTTCTGATTATAACTTTTCCTAGAGCTTTCAACCTCTGTTCATCACACTTGACCTAGCATTCATTCGGAACATCTTAGTAACCTCCTAGCAATGCCATACCTAGCAACCACTTAGAACATCTTCAGTCTATTTAAAATGTTCAAAGCATATGAAATGTCCTTTTTTTTTTCCTGAATCAAGATGGTCAATTTAGGTCTGCAGTTGGACTATATTTCATTGTATTATTTGATGCTGTTGTTCAAAATGTTTACTCTGATCACAGTTTGAGGACAATTTCAGACTCAAGTCTAAGGAACATTTAAATCATTATAAACTTACACACACACACACACACACACACACACACACACTCTGCATTGGCTGAAACGTTCTGTGACAAAGCAAAGGTGCATCATCGGGCCAAAGGTAAAAACACCGCTATCTACCGGGAGAGCGCTCCATCACTGTCAGCATCCTCTCTCTCCAGTGCTGTCTTCATAGTGCAAGAGCTGCTTGTCTCCCATCAATCACTGGGGAGTGGCTGATGGAGGACAGGAATTGAGAACCGCTGCTCTAGGCTACACAATCATGAGGGAGACTGCTGATCTGACAGTTGTCCAGAAGACAATCATTGACACCCTTCACAAGGAGCGTAAGCCACCAACATTCATTGCCAAAGAAGCTGGCTGTTCACAGAGTGCTGTATCCAAGCATGTTAACAGAAAGTTGAGTGGAAGGAAAAAGTGTGGAAGAAAAAGATGCACAACCAACCGAGAGAACCGCAGCCTTATGAGGATTGTCAAGCAAAATCGATTCAAGAATTTGGGTGAACTTCACAAGGAATGGACTGAGGCTGGGGTCAAGGCATCAAGAGCACCACACACAGACGTGTCAAGGAATTTGGCTACAGTTGTCGTCAGAGGCGTCTTACCTGGGCTAAGGAGAGAAGAACTGGACTGTTGCCAAGTGGTCCAAAGTCCTCTTTTCAGATGAAGAGCAAGTTTTGTATTTCATTTGGAAACCAAGGTCCTAGAGTCTGGAGGAAGGGTGGAGAAGCTCATAGCCCAAGTTGCTTGAAGTCCAGTGTTAAGTTTCCACAGTCTGTGATGATTTGGGGTGCAATGTCATCTGCTGGTGTTGGTCCATTGTGTTTTTTGAAAACCAACGTCACTGCACCCGTTTACCAAGACATTTTGGAGCACTTCATGCTTCCTTCTGCTGACCAGCTTTTTAAAGATGCTGATTTCATTTTCCAGCAGGATTTGGCACCTGCCCACACTGCCAAAAGCACCAAAAGTTGGTTAAATGACCATGGTGTTGGTGTGCTTGACTGGCCAGCAAACTCACCAGACCTGAACTTGTATTGTCAAGAGGAAAATGAGAAACAAGAGACCAAAAAATGCAGATGAGCTGAAGGCCACTGTCAAAGAAACCTGGGCTTCCATACCACCTCAGCAGTGCCACAAACTGATCACCTCCATGCCACGCCGAATTGAGGCAGTAATTAAAGCAAAAGGAGCCCCTACCAAGTATTGAGTACATATACAGTAAATGAACATACTTTCCAGAAGGCCAACAATTCACTAAAAATGTTTTTTTTTATTGGTCTTATGAAGTATTCTAATTTGTTGAGATAGTGAATTGGTGGGTTTTTGTTAAATGTGAGCCAAAATCATCACAATTAAAAGAACCAAAGACTTAAACTACTTCAGTCTGTGTGCATTGAATTTATTTAATACACAAGTTTCACAATTTGAGTTGAATTACTGAAATAAATGAACTTTTCCACGACATTCTAATTTATTGAGATGCACCTGTACATAAATAACATGAAAATTAGGTTACATTACATTGCAATTTTATTTTATTAAATTTTTGGGGTTCTGTGGATGAAACATATAGATTGTCATGCGATTCACCCTTTAACAAAAAAGTATGCTGTCTGTAAATATTCATTCTCTTGAATGTTCAATAGGAACACAGTGATCAGTAGCGGATTGTAAATGGTATAAGGTTTTTTGCAGATCTCTCCAATTTCCCTCCAGTTGTTCTGTGACACTTCAGTGTGATATTACCTGCCAGAGCGTTTCAGAATGCAGCACAAGGCCAGAAGCAGATTCACGTTAAATAGCTGCACTCTTATGTTTTTCACAGCTCTTTGAATTTCAATTAATTCTAAAGCTCTTAATGGATCTGTGACGAGTGTTATATTCCAAGGCAGAAGAACGTGCCTTTGACAGAAAAGAAACCCTGTGCTATCTTGTGGCCAGCCGAGCTGGGGAGAAGTGCGGCTTTCGTTCAGTTTTCCACCCTCCTGTCCTCAATCTATTTCACAGCCTCCTCTCAGAGTGACAGCAGAATGCTGAAATGAAGGTGTCTGATCGATTGCCTAGCAGAGACGCTCATGGTAAATAACAGCAGCTTAAAACACCACTGACAGGAACCTGTTTAAAAAGCTATTAGACTTGTTTCCAACTCTTTCTGAAATAATACAATAAAGAAGAGAATGCGAAATGAAATAAGAGCTCTGTAATCCAATTGCGCTGTAGATCCAATCGCATTTATAAAGTCAACGGAGGTTCAGTGGATTCACAGAGTCCCTCTCTCTCTTTCTCTTTCTCTCTCCGAACTCTCCTTTTAATCTCCCTGAGTGATTCCAGAACATTCTAGCACACAATCCTCTGTGAGGATTTTCTGACCCCTCCATCCCCTGCTATCTCTGTATCCCGAGGGCTCAATACATCCTAATAGATGTTGTGCTTGCACTGAATTACAGGCAATATTACTGCAACTTTTCTTCATTTTGACCACCATTACAGCAGTTCTAACTGGGGTCTTTGGTTTTCCCTGATCAAATCAGATGCCTCGTCAGCCCCTGGCCACAGAGAACCGACTCTGACATACTTCAAGTAAACACGGCACGTTGTCAGAAACATCTAATATCAATGTTCTTTAACTTCTTAAAAATCAGCGCTGTGGGTGCAAACATTCGATTGAAAAGGTGTTTTAACATGAATGAAAACATATTCAGCCGGTTAAAAGAAATCTCAGACTTTGGTGGCACTTTGAAATGTGCATTATTACTGGATAATCACAGATAACTGTGAAAGTGAGAGCGGTACCTTATAAATGGCACTTTAAATGTTTCATCTATTTGAAGTTATAGGACTATATTATGTGAGCAAAAAGCCTGTTTCTGCACTGATGTACATTTTAAATAATTATTAAATAATTATAATATGCTGATTTGCTACTCAAGAAAATGTTCTTAATAATATTGCTGCTTAATATTTTATAAATAGATAAAACAAAAAAAGATTTAAAATATAAATTTCTGGAACAATGTAAAAGACTTTAGTGTAACTTTTGATCAATGTAATGCATCTTGCTGAATAAACGTCTTTCAAAATATCTTCTGTACTCAACAGAACAACTTGACGGAGAGCAAATGATGACACTTTGCATTTGTACTTTGCAGCATGAAAAATAAAGCTTTTATTCAGATTATAATTAATGTAATGTACAGAAACCAAGCAAAGAGTGCTCCCT
The DNA here is from genome assembly GCA_027422405.1 of Ptychobarbus kaznakovi. Lineage (NCBI taxonomy): Eukaryota > Metazoa > Chordata > Actinopteri > Cypriniformes > Cyprinidae > Ptychobarbus > Ptychobarbus kaznakovi. The sequence continues at coordinate 24,584,683 of CM049801.1, forward strand.
TTATAATCAATGATGCTGCAGCATGGTATCAGTTCGGCTTCGCTGCGGCACAGGCTCAAAGAAAACTCCCGTTTTAATAAACTCCCATAATTTGGGAGATGGTGACATTTTTTTGATGCTGTAAAATGGGTTTGGGTCATAATTGTGTCATCTCATATATATTGATGACTTCTCATGAGACCAGAGTAAACAGGCGTCATTGATGTGTAAATGTAGGCAGTCATATATTCATGCATTTGTGTGTGTGTGTGTGTGTGTGTGTGTATGAACGATCAAACTAATCTTACTATATGGTTTCATAGTGCAATGAATTAAATGAATTCCTCATGATGTGGCCAACATTTCAACAGGAGTCACTTTCTCAAATAAGAGACCAAAAAGAGAGATATGCTGTGTTCTGGCATTCCTAAGCAGATTGTCTCGGATTTAGAGTGCCACTGTAATGATTGTAATCTGCCATTGATACGAAATATAAAACGGTCATAGGGATAGCCAATCTTCACCTCTTGCTTTGTCTCCATGCCAACTGAGAGCTCTCCAGATGTAATCTGCCAGCGCCTGCTTCTGAAAAATGCCCCAGTATGGTCTCTGTAGGCTTGGCGTCGCACAGAATGTTGGAAATTGGTTTCTGTCCATTGGAAACTGAGCAATTTACGCTGCTTGGTCCTCTGCCCCTCTGAGAAATTGTACTAATTTCACGCCTTTCCTGAGTGAGTCAGTGTCTTTCCTCAACATGCATCAACATAACTGTTCTCCATTACACAAGCACTTAAAGAGACAAGATTCTGAATGTACAGGAGTAAATTAGAGGTGAGAAAGAAATAATAAGGCTCTTTGCCGCTCGGTCCCACAGCATTTCTCAACTCATCTCTGTGATCTTGATCCAATCTGCAGTGACTCTCACCTGGAGACACTCTTACTGGTCTCAGGGAGAACTCCGAGATCATTTAAAAGAGACCTTCAGTAGCTGTCTGATGTGTTTAATGAAAGGAGCTTGTGTTTGAAATGGCACTATATGCTGCTGGGTTATTTGCATTAGTAAGCTCTACATGCTTCTGAAACATTTTAGGTCACATTTGAAATCAGAACATCTAAGAATCAACTAAGCCCCCACCAATGACCCCTGTAAATGTTTTTAGCATTGAATTAATTTATATTTGAGCACAAGTCTACACTTAAAAGGATAGTTCATCCAAAAATACATTTCTTTCATAATTTGCTCACCGTCAAGTTGTTCTGTTGAATACAGAATATATTTTGAAAGATGTTTATTTGGCAAGATGCATTACATTGATCAAAAGTGACACTAAAGACTTTTACATTGTTCCAGAAAATTATATTTTTGTTTTTAGTTTTTATCTATTTCTATAAAATATTAAGCAGCAATATTATTAAGAATGTTTTCTTGAGTAGCAAATCAGCATATTATAATTATTTCTAAAGGATCATGTGCACTGTTGGGAAAGTAATTTTTAAAAGTAATGCATTACAATATTGCATTAATCCATAAAAAGTAACTAATTGCTTTACTTGCTTTTTTATGGAAGGTAATGCATTACATTACATTACTTTTGAGTTAATTTGTGTATATACAGCAGGTAAATAAATAAGTATCGAACACGTGAAGTCCAGTGTGAAGTTTCCACAGTCAGTGATGATTTGGGCTGCCATGTCATCTGCTGGTGTTGGTAACAACACTGTGTTTTCTGAAGTCCACAGTCAACGCAACATTTTAGAGCACTTCATGCTTCCTTCTGCTGACAAGCTTTATGGAGATGCTGATTTCATTTTCCAGCAGGAAAAGTATTAACTACACTGCCAAAGGTACCAAAAGCTTTCAATGACCATGGTGTTACTGTGCTTGATTGGCCAGCAAACTCGTCTGACCTGAACCCCATAGAGAATCTATGTATTGTCAAGAGGAAGATGAGAGACACCAGACCCAACAATGCAGATGACCTGGAGGCCGCTATCAAAGAACCTGGGCTTCATTACACCTGAGCAGTGTCACAGGCTGATTGTCTCCATGCCACGCCGCATTGATGCAGTAATTCATGCAAAAGGAGGCCCAACCAAGTATTGAGTGCATAGAAGAATATACTTTTCAGAAGCCTGACATTTCGGTTTAAAATCTCCTTTTTTTATTGATCTTATGTAATATTCAAATTTTCTGAGACACTGAATTTTGGGTTTTCATGATCTGTAACCATAATATTAATTTCATATCCAAAATAAATTAAAGAAACAAAGTATGAAATATTTCACTCTGTGTAATTAATCTATAAAATATATGGGTTTCACTTTCTGAAATGAGTGACAAGTCCTAGCAGCTATATCACCCTGTAGCCCAAGACCGGTTTTTTCACTGAAGCTAAGCAGGGTTGAGCTGGTCAGTACCTGGATGGGAGACCTCCTGGGAAAACTAGGTTGCTGCTGGAAGAGGTGTTAGTGAGACCAGCAGGGGGTGCTCACCCTGTGGTCTGTGTGGGTCCTAATGCCCCAGAATAGTGACGGGGACACTATACTGTAAAAAGCACCGTCCTTCGGATGAGACGTTAAACCGACGTCTTGACTCTCTGTGGTCATTAAAAATACCAGGATGTCCTTCGAAAAAGAGAAGGGGTGTAACTCTGGCATCATGGCCAAATTCGCCCACTGGCCTCTGACCATCATGGCCTCCTAATCATCCCCATTCACTGATTAACTTCATCACTCTGTCTCCTCTCCACCAGTAAGCTGGTGTGTGGTGGGCGTTCTGGTGCAATATGGCTGCCGTCACATCATCCAGGTGGATGAGGAGATATTCCCCTTACTATGTAAAGCGCTTTGAGTGCCTAGAAAAGCGCTATATAAATGTAACAATTATTATTATTATTATTACAAAAAATATTTACCTTTTTCATGATATTCTATTTTTTTTTTTAAATGTACCTGTATTGGTCTTCTTTCAAAAACATAAAACAATTGCACAGATCTGAAACTGGTAGTAAAATATATTTGTGCAGTTATTTTTACTATGCACTTGCCTTTTAGTTGACCTAAATGTAATATATCTTAGGTAATCTCTCTGGACTTCTGCAAGTTTTTCAAAGCCCTGAGAGAATGAGTGTGTCTCAGAGGGATATGATGATGGATAACCATCCATCAAAATGTAAATATTCATTAGTCACCTGGCACAGAAGACTGTTACCATGACAGCACAGGGATGTGGGCTCTCCAAAAGCTAGTCTTGACAGCCGTGAAAGCCCACAAGTACTAATGCCAAATGAGAGATGTCAAGTGAGTACAGAATATTACACAAAGCCATCAGGTTGGCAGGGCAGATCCAGTGGAAGTTTGTGTAATGTGCATTCACCAACCTTGTTCAACTGCAATGGCTCGTTTTTAACTTGAGATTCTTGCACACTAAAGCTGAAAGAAAGAGGCTTTTCATCACACAAAATGCACTGCTAAATGATCAAAACCTGTGAACCTGAAGGCATTTATGCAAACCAGTTACTAAGCACACCAATAGTCATGTCTCAAGGGCTCTTCCAATACTGTAGGCGGTTTTGCTGTGCTGCCCACCTTTAATATTATTTGAGCTAGCATGAAAATAGTTTTGAATGATTACTCCTGACATTATCAACAAAGCTGATTCTCATACAGTTTTATTTAATAAGGTTTGATTTAAAAGTAAACTAGGTTTTTTGATTTTCCAGTATTTTAGTTTCTTTGAAATATGTTTGGAGGTTTTTTGTTGACTTTGGTACGAAAAATTTGTACATTTTGCTTTGTTTTCTGTCTGTGAAATAATCCATACAATATGTATTCATTTTGGATAAGCAGAAATTCTGATTAGAAAATAATTTCTTCAGGTCTTAAAATCTCTTAACTTGACCTTCCCCAAAAGGCTTTAAAAGGTGTTAAATTGATGAAAGTCTTACAGCAAGTCATAGTATTAAACATTACATGCACTGAAAACAAAGAAAGGAACAAATGAAAACTTAATTTCCATTTTCTTGAATTAAACTGATTTTTCTGAGCCGACTGGCAAATATTTGTCCTTGTTTTAATCCTAAACTTTTCATGTTGATAAATTTATCCTAAAACAAAACTTATGTCATTTTACTTCTCAAGTAAATGTATCTTGATTTAAGAATCTTTAGACATTTGCACTGGAAAACAAGGCTATTGTTTTATGACAGTTTTTTCACATACTGTTTTTTTGGCTACTATAGGCAAGTAGGCATATTTGGACGCAGGGTAACGGGTTTCTTCTGTATTTTTGTATTCATTAAATCATGTTTCAATATTTTAAGTTACTGTTTTCTCATTACTGCATTGTGTGTGAGGTTTTGACATCAAACGAGTGCTCAACTTTGATTCAGACTATTCTGTGTGACTTCCTATGAAGCCAACTGCATACATGCAAAAAACACAAGGGCATGGGGATATCCGGACCACTGCCTGAAAGAAAAAAGAGTTAGGAGATAAATGAAAGCGAAGAGGCTGTCAGAGGATGAGACGAGTGTTGTTTGGCTGCGCTTCAGGGTTTACCACACAGAAGATAAACTAGTGTTGTAGTATATAGGAATAAGAACACAAACAAATCAAATTTTGATAGATTATGTTTTTACTCATTTGTTATTGTATCACTTTAGCTGATTGAATATTTATGTGGAATTTTTTTCAAGCACAAGTGATTGTTATTGTTGCTTATATGAACACATTTTAGGATGCTGATCTCTTCTGAAACTCTAGGAGACACATTTCATCTTGCATTTGAGATATTGAGGTCCAGTGTTTGATTTTATTTTCTTCACTATAGGCAATATTTGCTGTGTTTATGATGCAGACATCTGCTGTGATTATTGCATAAACACCTGCACAGGAACAAGTCTCTGATATCACTGTTTGACCACTGGCTCCTCATATTGATGAATATCTCTGTGCTCTCTCAGTCCTCCCAAATCAAAATAAGATCCAGCCAGTAAGTTTAGCTTGGAGTCTTTAATTTGGAGAGGATTGAATCGGTCCTGGAGATTTCCATTCCCTCCATGTCTTGTAATCGTGTCATGAATTTGATTAGTGAAGCCCAGGTGAAAGTTTACAGGTTTTGATTCATGTACAGACCAAGTGTTACTTCAGAACTAGTTTATATGTTTGTTGGTTGCAGCAGCTGTCTTGAAAAGTAAGTGAATAAATTATAATGCAGAGGTCAATAATTGGCGAACTGGACCGTGAATCTGCAGTAAATCATTTCTAATAAGTTATAACTCCCCCCCCCCCCACACACACACACACACAAAAACAATCTGTGTCACACAAGCTGTTTATAATAAAATTTGACTATTTACTACTTTTAGCTTCTCTTGTAGCTGCCAACCTGAAAGCTTTCAGAGATTGAATGGATATGTATATGAACTTTTTAACCCTGCACTTTAGAGAATTCTGGAATTACTTTAGTATATTACAGGACATTGTCTACATGTGAATAATTAAAGGTAATTAGGTAGCCTTCAGTAAAAAGCATTAATGATTGAGGTGCCTCTTAAAAGCAGGATCAATTGTGGAAATCACTTTCGGAAATAATAACAAATTAGACATTACCAGCTTTTATACAATGCCTGAATAAAAATGTAATATTAGCTTCCAAGAGGAGCTTTTAAAAGACGGATAATGAGGAATACAAGAAAACAAAAATTAGATAATTCAGGGCTGCCAACATCCTGACCCAATTTTATTTAATAAGAAAATATTACAAAGGGACTGATTGCCTCATTTAAACATTATTTAATTGTACAATAATGATACAAGGCAGATCTGAAGTGAATTAACCAGCTCTTAAATTCAGAACACACTAAAAGGTAGATGTAATATATTAAAGCTGTCCTTCTTGGCCAAACAACCATTAGATACTTTAGAGAATGTACTCCTCTCTCGCTCTCGCTCTCACACACACACACACACACACACACACACACACACACACACACACACACACACACACACACACACACACACACACACACACACTGTATGTATATAACTTTCCATAGACATAAACTTACCCCTGAACACAACACACAAAGAATATTACATGCATACATAAAGATTTTTATACAGTTAAGCAATAAAAAAATACAATAAATAATAATACAAAATAATTATAACAAAAAAATAATAAAATAGAAATTGATGGGTCTCATGGGAACCAAACAATTTCAAGTTTTTCTGTCCTTGTGGGGACATGTGGTCTCCTGAACATAGGGTTTTACCTGGACCACATTTACTTTTAAATGGGGATGAGCTAATTATATTTTAAGACAATATATCCAATTTATATTATTTGTTGAAAACCAGTTGGAGGAGTGATTGATTCAGTGGCTCACTTGAAGAAAATAAAAACGGTCACTTATTTTGTTCCTGAATGAATCAGTGTTTTTGAACCAAATGCCTAAGTGAGTGATTCATAAATGTAGTAGTGATTCATAAACATAAAGTCTCACTCATAAACACTTATTGCCAACTACTGGTGGTTGCTAATGGCTGTCTGAGAGCAAGAATTATTATCATTATTTCAGGTCTGTGTATATTTTTAAAAGTAAAATAATTTAGTCCTCATTATCTTTCTGTTCACACAGCTCAGATCACAGCAGACTGACTCCCAAGAGCGAAGAACCCTGCTGTGATCTCTCAATGCGTTCTTCTATTACAACAACGATTAAATGCCTTTTTTATAGTTCATAGAACCGCACTCTAATGACATATTTTTAAAGAGAGGAGGCGTATTTTGAAATGTGTTCATACAGACGCGGAGAATAATTAATCCCGACAAAGTTTTCACAGAGCACCTTTTCATCCTGGATCATTAGCGTCTAAGTACATTGTTAAAGATTACGACATCTTGTAATTTTTTACAAAGAAACCCAAAGACAGCCCAGCCATCTGTCCGCATGACCGTAGGGACTACGCTAATGCATTAAAGCTCCGATTCGTATCGCTGTCGGTCGGGGATTAAAGCACTTCCTTGACTATTGCATTCTGAACCGGGATGAAAGCAGCACGCGACGGTCGAGATGATTTAATATTCTGTTTTCTTGGCGACTAAGAGGCTCCGAGAAACACAATCCCTCGTCCTGTGATTAATTAAATTGTGGGGGAAATGTGGGCCTAGCTAACACTTCTTGTTGTTGTGTCTTGCTCTAGCTGTTTAATTCAGTGGAATTGAACAGTAAATACTAATATATGCTCAGCAAATTGGCCTGGGAGAGATGAGATGAGGTCTGGGTTTGATTTAAAGTGAGAGAGAGACCGTGTGTGTGCGCTCTCAGGGCTTGCTGTTCATTAGTACGTTTTCAAAGGGAGAGAGCTAATTGTCGTCTGCCCTGAAACAAAAGCCGCCGTGGTCCCCCACACCCTTAATGAGTTTCTGTTTGTAATGAGACACTTACTGTGTTTGGAAACGGATTTTCCACAGTCCACAGATCAATAACGCACCCAACAAAAACTTCATCTCATCCGTTCGTTCGCTCTTCTGCTCTCCGGCTTTCACTCGTGGGCTCATAAAAACGTCTTGAACTCCAAACCCTGGCCATCTCTGCAGCTCAAGCTATTACTTGAGTTTAACATATATTTTGTCAGTGGTCACTTTAATTGTCAGCTTTAGAGTGGCAATAACAAAGTGTTGAGGGCAAATGTTTTTGAGCCTTTTTGCCGTGGAATGATGTAACTGAACTAATGAGATGAAGAAAAGATTTTGTAGTTTGTTCATAGCTGGTTTATTATAAGAAAATACACTTTTTGTTAAATGTACACAAAAAAGCCCTTTTTGACAGTTTATATCATACAACAAGAAAGATCTAATATTTAGGTCTAAAATATCTAATATTTACTTTTTAAATAGTATTTTATACAGATACTTCAATAAATAAACACACATACACCAACATTCAAAAGTTTAGGTCAGTAAGATATTTGATATCACTTTACAATAAGTTTCCATTAGTTAACTACATTAGATAACATGAATTAGCAATGAAAAATACTTCTATTAATCTCAGTTCATATTAATTTCAACATTCACTAATACATTATTATAATCCAAAGTTTGCTAATATTAGTTAATGGACCTGGGCTAGCATGAGCTTAGAAAGAACAGTTATACTTGTACTTAAAGTTAACAAAGACTAATTCAATAAAAACTGTAACAAAAAATGTATTGTTCATTGTTAGTTGATAAAGTTAATGCATTAATTAACATTAATGAACCTTATTGTAAAGTGTTACCAGATTTTATTTATTTATTTATTTCAAGAAATGAATAAACTTTTATTCAGCAAAGATACACATTGATGAAAAGTGACATTGATTTCTTTTTCAAACAAATACTGTTAAACAGTTCTTTTAAATGTATATTAATATATTGGTGGGTGTAAGAAAAGACTTCACAGAACTTTTGAAAGCTGGTTTACATACAAATGCATTAGTGCATAACAGACGTCATAAAGGGCAAACAAATCTATTTCATTATATTATTTTTAAAAAGTGGGCTTTAATATTTTCTCTGTTAAAGAAAAATTCAGAAGGAGAAACATGCAGGAAATGTGTAAAATCATTGAGAATTCTTTGTTTTTCTCAAAGCTTCCATAGTACATATTCTATAGTAACATATTTAACAAACTTTTTTGATGTACCATTAATGTGATTTAAAAGTACTCATTCTGTGTTTTTTGGTCATGCAAAATATGTTTGGAAAATAATCCATTCATAAGATACATAAAGGAGTGTTGTTGTGACAATTATCTGAGCAAAAGGCATAGTACTGAGATATACTTGAGAAGTTCTGATAAGTACCTAAACCTCTGTGAATTGCGCTAAAGTGGGCTTGCAGACATGATATGATCTCCTTTCACCAACATGAATGTCATGCTCTCTGGCTCACTGACAGACAGAGATGCAGCTGCTCAGACGTTTTGCTCCAGAGGGATGGTGGAAACAGAGAGGCGGCCGCAGATGAAGTCAAACCCTCTGTGGTGGCGAGAGATGAGAGAGATTTCTGGGAAATGCTGCGTCTGGTCAGAAGGTCTCTTTTTGTGCAATCGCTCTGATATCTCAACGGTGCAGTGCTGTCAATAAGATACAACTGTCTGGTTCTTTTATACAACAGCCACCCCGAAGTGCTATTGTTTAGCAGTGGGGGATTCACAAGATGTGTTTTAATACACACACACCCAGCGGACATTATCCAGGACCGTCTCTCCTTGATGTTAACATCTCTAATTGTCAAAATCATCAGCATAGCGTTGTTGTCTCTAATGAGTGCTTTTGGACAGGTGTTAGTATGTCGTCTCTGGAGTCAAACGGTTAGACTTTGGAGAGAAGTGCCACTATGGATGGATCACATACTCTGCTGGTCTTTTTTAAATTTTCATGATTAAAGAATAAAATCTGAATCGCACATATGACTTAAGCTTAAAAATATGCAAAACCACTATTTGACCTGTGCACTTTTATATATGACTTGTATATATCTTTCAAATATTTGTGGTCAGTAACCTTTTTTTTGTGAGAAAAATTTATTCAGGAATGATGCAATAAATTAACCAAAGGTGACAGTAAAGACATGTATAATGTTACAAAAGATTTAAATACATTTTAAATTAATGCTGATATTTTGAACTTTGTATTCATGAAAGAATCCTCTAAATAAATACATACATATATAATCAGCACAACTGTTTTCTACATTGATTAGAATAACAATAATTTATTAAGCAACCAAGCAGAATATTAGAATAATTTCGGAAGGATCATGTGACACTGAAGACTGGAGTGATGATGCTGAAAATTCTACTTTCTATCACAGGAATAAATTACATTTACGTGAACCAGACATTGTTAGTCAGAAGTCTAATAATGAAAGACCACAATTACCACACATTTTATTCATCAGTATAATCAGAACTTAATCTTTTCAATTCTTTTTGAGGGTCAGAAAAAGGAAGAATTTTATTTAAAATTATTGCACTTGGCAGTTCATGATGCAATGCTGTGCTGAATGTGGCAGTGGTATATTTCCTGCAGTGTGGCTGCTTTCTCCTCTCCCAGACTTTGCTTTCACAGTGCAGCGGGCCTACAGATGCATGCTGGGATCAGATGGAGTTGTTGGTTCTGTGTCGGCTGGTGAACGTGCTGTAAGCCGGACTAATGCATTTGCAGATAGATGCTCTATTTTCTCTGGTGCTCATGCTGAGGTACATTTGGAGGGATAAAAAGGACAGGCGGAGCAGACAGATATGACTAATGCAGTGTGTTGATGCTGGAATGAAAGTTTCTGAAAAACATGCTCCATAGGTTGTCTAGATGAGATCTTTTTTTCTTATTCATCTGTGTATTTTGTATTTTTCTTATTCTTTGCTTTAATAATGGCCTCTGAAAAGGCAGATGTTGTTTTTCTCCTTGTGTTAGCTTTAATTTGATTTGATATTGCATTTCTCCCTTACTGTGGATGTGAATATGATGTGTAGATGTATAAGTGCAGTATCTTATCTAATGACGGACTGGGCAGGTTTTTAAAGTGGTCATTTCACGAGGAACAGATTTTACCCTGATCTTTTGAGACAAAAGAGCTTGATTCTGATTTTCATACTGTAAGTTTCAGAAGTTTTGAGTTTTTAAATTACAACCTGAATTCCGAACATTTGTATTCAGGAAATATTTTAATGGACATTTTCAAAAAAGAATAATTCTCCTGGGACGATTCTAATTTTGTTTGTCATGCATTAAGCTGAAAGACTCTATAATTGTTCTTATTACTTTTGTTCTTGTTATTATTTTTATTATATGTATGTTTTTGTATATTTGTATTTATTAATTTATTTATATATGTAATTTTTTTTTTTATATAATTGTTTTGAAATGATATATACTACTGAATTGTGAAATTAAAATGTTTCCTCTTGCCATGAATATAGCCACTGTTGCTGACATGGCATTAAATCATAAATAAATAAACAACCCGAATTCCGGATATTTTGGGACATTATTTTAAATTTGAATAAAATGAAAACAAAAAGAGTTTCAAATCACATGAGCCAATATTTTATTCACAATAGAACATAGAGAACATAACAAATGTTTAAACTGAGAAATGTTACACTTTTATCCACTAAATGAGCTAATTTCAAATGTGATGCCTAATACAGGTCTCAAAAAAGCACGGGGGAAACAAAGGGCTGAGAAACCAATACATTTTGAACAGATTCAGCTGGGAGAACATCTAACAACTAATTGGGAAAATTAGTTTGACATCAGGTCTTTCTTAGAGAGGCAGAGTCTCTCAGAAATAGGCTCTCCAATCTGTCAAAGAGTGTGTAAAAAGATTGTGGAATACTTTAAAAACAACGTTCCTCAACATCAAATTGCAAAAGCTTTTCAAATCTCATCATCTACAGTGCATAAAATCATCAAAAGATTCAGAGAAACTGGAGAAATCTCTGTGTGTAAGGGACAAGGACGAAGACCTTTATTGGATGCCTGTGGTCTTCGAGCCCTCAGGCGACACTGCATCACTCATTGGCATGATTCTGTCATTGGCATTACTAAATGGGCCCAGGAATACTTCCAGAAACCACTGTCAGTAAACACAATCCACCATGCCATATGCAGATGCCAACTAAAGCTCTATCATGCAAAAAGCTCTATCATGCAAAAAGTACTATCATGCCATATGTGAACACGGTCCAGAAGCGCTGTATTGTCCTGTGGGCCTAGGCTCATTTAAAATGGAGTGTTTCAAAGTGGAAAAGTGTTCTATGGTCAGACGAGTCCAAATTTGACATTCTTGTTGGAAATCACGGACGTCGTGTCCTTCGGGCTAAAGAGGAGGGAGACCGTCCAGCGTGTTATCAACGTGCAGTTCAAAAGCCAGCATCTCTGATGGTTATTGGGGTGCATAATAGGGGTGTAACGATTCATCGATATATCGATATATCGATACGATGTATGACGATACGATGCATCGATGCCACGCGTAAAATATCGATATATGTAGTATAAAAAGGCACCTTTATTTTGGCACTGTCCACATTTTCATATAATGTCCGTCTATGCATTACCGCCAACGCGTGCATTCTCGTTCAATCTCACGTATCAGGACTCGATATAAGGACTGCCCGAAGACACAAGGCGAGCATATAAGACGCTCGGGATTGTTGGCGGAACAGCGCGCGCACGCACACACATCTGAAGCGCACGCACACAGACAGCCGCGTCAACTCTGCGTGAATACTAAATTGAGCTCTCCTCCGCTTTTTTGAGCATGGATGAATAAATTCAGACAAAACTCAAAATGCATGTTTTGGCTAATATCCTCGTAAACAGTAGGTTAAGAAAAGCATATGTCTTAATGTAAACAGTGGAGAAAAAAAGCATGTGTATCAGTATATTAAATCTGTGCTTTCATTCTTGAAGTGAAAGAAAACTAATAATAAATATAATGCTGTCAAAGAAAAATACAAGTGCTCACTGCTCCTGACTAAATAACCTTTGTACCTATAGAGAACATTTGGCACATCGTTAAACAAAAAATACGTCAAAGATGACCACGAACTCTTCAGCAGCTGGAAACCTATATCAGGCAAGAATGGGACCAAATTCCAACCCCAAAACTCTAGAAACTCATAACCTCGATGCCCAGATGTCTTGAAACTGTTTTGAAAAGAAGAGTAGATGCTACATGGTAAACATAACCCCATCCCAGCTATTTTGAGACATGTAGCAGGCATCAAATTTGAAATTAGCTAATTTTGTGCATAAAATTGTAAAATTTGTCAGTTACACATATTTCTCAGCCATGACATTTTTGTGAAAATGATCAAAACGTCATGGCTGACAAGGTTTTTTTAAATGTATTTTTATAAAAAAAAATAATAATTAAATGCTGGCGAGGAAATAGTTAACGTCCACAGAATCCTTACATTCCACAATTTTTTTTTTTTTTTTTCTAATTCTAAAAAAAATAAAAACAAATTTAAGAACTGTTCATTGACAGATTCTTTGGGCAATCCAAAATGTTCCTTCTGTGGTGTCATTATGAAAACCCCCTTTTTGGAACAATTACATTGGAAAGTTTCTTTACACTCTTAAAGATATTTTTGTGCAGTGCAACGGTTCCATGGATGTTAAAGGTTCTTCTTTGAACCACAAATGCCAATAAATAACCTCTAATCACTCCTTTAAATAAGCTATGCATAAGCGCCCAGTCAAGATATCATTGTGCACATGCTAATGGATCAACATAATCAAATGCATGTGTGAAGTTCTGTCTGTCATAGATGGCTGGAGGGCCAGAATAGACAATAGACTAGTAAGAGAGACAAATGCTTTTCTTATCAGAGCCCCTGAGCACTGATCCGTCTGGTCTCTCTCGCTGTACTCATTAAACAGGGTCGCTGGTTTCAACCTCTCTCTATGATTTTGACCTTCAGAGTTCTGACCCGACAGCTAACCACCCACCCAATTACACCGACCCTGTCCCCGGCTGCTGCCGACCGCACAGTCATACACAGACACGCATTTCAATTAGCAGCCTTATCCACGGCTGACTGTGCCAAACTCTGTTCACTCCAGATACAGACTCCGCTAATAACAAAACATCTTCAAAACAACAGAGGAATATTCGGGATACATTCAGAATTCATATAAGAAAAATAAAATGCACAAAAATGAATGTGGTTGTTGACTTATGGTACGGAGTTACTCTACCATTCAAAAGTTTAGAAAGAAATTAATTCTTCTTCTATTCAGCAAGAAAGTGTTAAATTGATCAGAAGTGACAGCAAAGACATTTATAATGTTACAAGATTCAAATTAGCACCAAAGTAGCATATTGTAATGATTTCTGAAGGATCATTACACTGAAGACTGGAGTAATGACTGCTAGAAATTATTATGTTTGGCATCATAGGTTAAATTACATTAAAATAATTAATTATATAATATTTCACAACATCACTGGTTTACTGTATTTGTTTCATCAAATAAATACAGCCTTGGTGAGCATAAGAGATTTGTTTTGTAAATATTAAGAATCTTACCGAGCACAAGCAAGACATATAAGTGAAAATCTCCATTTTATTCTCTATTGAAACATGCTGAGATACAGTTGATACTCATTTATTATTTTCTGTTCTATTCTCTCACAGTACACTGGGTACTAAACTATTACTCAGAAAGTCTCATGATGCCAGATTCGTGTGCAGATAAATTATCTCAAATTGAAATCATTAAGATGTGATTAACAAAACTGACCTGAGACAGACCTTTGGGAAAATGCAGAAATCTCATTAGTGGCATAAATTATTATTGCAGTACTATCTGTAACAACAATCAACTAATGCTTAATTTAATCTTACTGCTGTCTAGGATATCCAATTAAATGTCCAATATCAGCCAATATCACTTGATAAACCAAAAGTCAACAAATGGTAGAATCATGTCAAATAAATATTGTTTTAAATGCAACAATGAACTTATAATATCATAATATACAGTAAGAAGAATTTCTATATTTGGATATAGCATTTTTATAATTAATATAAATTAATACAAATTTTGAGATTTGCCAAAGATTACATTTTAACAGTCTTAAAAAATATATTTTTAAGATTTGATGGCGCTGCAGTCTAAAGACAAAAATAGTGGAAATTAGCATGCACAATTAAATAAGCAATACCAGACAATATTTACACAATATTGACCAATACTGACAAAAAATTGCGTTCAGGCATTACAACATTCTAATGTACATTATTAAAAATAGACGTTTAGATTTGCCAAACTCTACATTTAACGGTGTTAATAAATTATTAGTGTTAAATATTTTTTTTACTTACCTGGAAAAAGGCTCGGTTGAAAAGTCTGTTAATAACTTGCCGTGGGTTTATCTAATCCTTCTTATTAATTTGGTAAGCTAATTAAATTCATATTTATTTTAGGTGATTTGCCATATCTTTTGCGCTATTTGTTTGACTTCAATTTAATGCATGTTGATTTATATTTATCATCTCTACCTTTGATCATTCTTATTTGTCATGCCGCTCATGTGAGGCACTTTGTATGCCGCTGTTTGCTGGAAAGGTGCTGAATAAATAAAGTGTTAGTTAAATTAGATTTCAGAGGTGTGTAGGTGTTGAGGACGAACAGACTGTTGAAAGAGAAGAGTAAACTCAATCAGTTCTTCACTAGCTCACACACACACACACACACACACACACACACACACACACACACACACACACACACACACACACACACACACACACACACACACACACACACAGCCTCTTTTGTTGCTCACACATCCACAAAGCCAGTGAAGCAGGTAAAAAGAGATAGAAAGTCTAGCTTCATCTCAATCTCTCTGTGTCCCGGTGTCCATCAACTGAGTATTTTAAAGGCACTACATCAGGAGCATCAGAAGTATATAGAGTCTTCAGTGGACTGAAGTGAAATAAGGCCTATAAAATCTCACAAATCTAGGAAAGACCATCATCCCCTCAGCCAAAACAACCAACAGCAGCTCACACAGTGCGTTTTACAAGATTAGACACATGTAAATGCTACAGCTGAGACTAAATTAAATTAAATATTATAGGGAGCGAGCTCTAAGATCTCTTTAATGTCTCAGTAGCTTCTCTTGCATCAATGAAAGTGACTGCTGGCAGCAATGTTGTATGTCTATAGAAAAGAGCAGAACTATAACTGATCAGAAGTTATTCTGAAATTGTGAAGTAAATCATGTGAAGAAGTTCTGGATTTTGCGTCGTTCCAATGTTCAAGTTTGGCAATCTCTGTCTTGTAAATTGGTATTACATGAAGCCATGTGACCAACAGAAGATCGATATGTCACGTTGTGACCTTGTAGCTAGATTAAAAGATCATAAATGGAAAACTGCATCATTGCAGGAAAGTGGAGTAGATTGTATGTTGTTGAATTTATTATTATTTGATAAATGTTTAATACATTTTTTTTAAAAGCCGCTGCAGAGCGTGACGTCATATCGTGACCGTTGCAGCGTCTGAAGAAATTCTGCATGATCAAAGTCTAGTGTGACCGCGGCTTTTGTCTTGGCCTTATACCTCTAGAATCTTATTACATGTTCACAAATGACTCATATATGTCTATTTTATCCTTATTCTGATTTATAACTTTGCCATCATCTAATTAAAGGGATAGTTCACCCAAAAATCTAAATTCTGTCATTAATTACTTACCATCATGTCGCTCTAAACCCGTAAGACCTTCGTTCATCTTCAAAACACAAATTAAGATATTTTTGATGACATTCGAGAGCTTTCTGACCCTGCATAGACCGCAACGCAACTACAAGGCCCAGAAATGCAGTAAGGACATCATTAAAATAGTCCATGTGACATCAGTGGTTCAACCTTAATTTTATGAAGTTATGAGAATCATTTTTTTGCTAAAAAGAAAATAAAGGGTGAGACATGAGGGCGAGTAATTAATGACAGAATTTAGATTTTTGGGTGAACTATCCCTTTAAGTCTCCAGAGCTATACAGGTTCAAGATCAGAAAATGGTATGTAGTGCCTTTTCAAAAATAAATTCTGCTGTGTTCAACATGCTAAAAAAGCTCAGAGCTGAAACTTGCACTTATACTTCTGCTACACAAAGCTGTTCTTCTTACATATGCAGTGTGACTACTGTAACCTGTTAATGCTGGAGCTGAAATAAATACATGCTCCGTGTGCAGTGTGAAACCGGCTTAATTGTTATATATATATATATATATATACGCATACAAAAACCCAAAGAAAGAAAGAGAACACTATGGTGTTTACAACAGACTTTTCTTAAAGCAAAATCTAAAATAATTGTTTGGTTTTGGGGTGAAATATGACCTGGACTTGTTTTTGAGAGATTTTGTATGATTCCATTATATATACATGTTGTAAACCGACATCTCTTCCCCATATTTTAATCTGATCAGAACACAAACATATGAATCCACACAGACACACAGGGATCAGATGTCACCAATGCAGAGGAGTTTCTGAAGAGAGACTGAGAGAGAGAATCTTCCCATGTGAGATGTGGTGCAGTTGTCTGTGGAATAGAGGAACAAAACTGAAAAGAGAGAAAGGAAAGGTCAAAGATATAGAGAGCGCCAGAAGAAAAGGACGATAAGACTAATAGACAGACAAAGCTACATTCTGTTTGTCCTTAAAAGAGACCCAACACAGATATAAATATTTCACACCAGTCAGTAAAATTAATTTGACTTAGAATTAAAGATGTCTCACATTGCCACATGTATTTGAAATAAAAAGCTAAATGGTTTTCAAACAGTACATAACTAAAAGTTTCTGCAGCTAAATGAGTGTTCATTAAAAAGTGACAATTCTGTTTACTCACCGTGATGTTGTTCCAGACCCGTATGACTTTCTTTCTCTTGGAATTTACATTCAAAAGTGATGTGTAATCTTCATGATGTTAAAATGAGTTTAATTGTGAGTTAAAGGTGGGACTGCATGTTTTTCTGTCAGTTGGAGACAGGGTCTGTTTAAAAACACTAATTATCTTTCCAGTTCCTTTTGGTTGTTACACTGAACATGACATGTTCTGCTGCAGCTCTCAGATGTATTTGGCATATTCAAACGTGACATGTCATCATAAATGTCAAATCTGGAGCAGCAAATCTTGACTTGACATGTTTGAAGATACCCCAAAGGGCTGTTCACAGGTGTTTAAAAACAGATATATTGAGTTCCAAAGCAATAAAGCAGAATGTAGTGATCTTGAGATGAATTTTTTTGGGAAATCGAAATAACTTTTTAGATCAGTTTTTTTTTTTTTTTTTAAACTTCACATGACATCTTAAACAAACATAACAACAATAACATAAAAAAAACTCTATGCAATGACCGAAATGTCCATCACACACAGTTTCAAATTTTCCATCAAATAAAAACAGCACCGATGGAACATAAGCATAAATCCTGTGTGAATGTTCCTTTACATGAATGAGATTTTGCATCTGCTTTTGTGCATATAGATTAAAGAAAGCCATATCTACAACACGAGGATGAGTAAATGACATGCATCTGTGTTAATATGGGGTTTCTGCAGGTCAAAAGAAATAAAAACTTGAATGCCTTAAATGTCTTTAATTCACTCTTGGACAAATTAATAGTCATAGTCATTGCACTAATTGTTGCATGCATTGCAGTATATATATATATATATATATATACATATATATATTATAATATATTATTATTATATATATATATTTTTTTTTTGCAATGCATGCAACAATTAATGCAATATTTGTAATGCAAAACAAGACTTATTATCTTGTCATTTTGCTTCTCAAGTAAATATAGATTGATTTAAGAATATTTAGATGTTTGCACTGGAAAACAAGATCATCACTTTCTTGCTGTGTTACCAAAACAAGTTTTCTTTACTTGATCATAAAAAGATCTTACAATTACAGTACCTTCATCAAACCTGCAGAAACCATGTAGTAGTACTACAAACTGCAGTCTAAAATTCACTACATTTCCTCTGTCAGCTAACACATTGATTCAGACCTGTTGCCAAAAGCTTTTGAGTGAGTATTGATGCATATGTGATAAAAGGTATGTCCAGTAAATCTCAGAGTTCTGGATGGATGTGAAATTTCAGCGACACCTTCCAACCTCAGTATTTAGATCATCCTTTACACGCACGCATGCAGGTTTAATAAATGTACCGCAGCCGTACAGTCATCACTGATGCACACCTCAGACAAACTACATATTAATGATTCCTTCAGGTAATATCAGATTTACCTGTCACGTATCAAATCTTTGAGCCAATGAGATACCAGATAATGCTGCTGCTGCCCGAAATATCTTATGAGTCATATCTGGAAAACTTTACACGCAGACAGACTTATGCTTGGCCTGAAGATCCTGCATGAATCATCTATTGGACGTGTCTCACGGCGCCAGCTGTAAAATCCAGTGCTAAAAGTCATCTACATGTCTTCTCTTATATATATCCTTTCCTTTCCCCCTTGACTTTTTTGCTTGCAACTGTTCTCTCTTACTTTTTCTCTTTTGTCTCATTCAGACACATGACCTCTGCATCCCTCCAGCCTTGAACCTATAAAGACACTGGGATGCCTAGAATAGACACCCTGCCTCTCATTCAGAGCTATTCTTGCTGTGCCAATGCAGAGCCGATCCTGACAGCTTTGGAGGAGAGAAACGGAGAGAGAGAGAGAGAGAGATGGCAGGGTTGTGTTTGAAGGTGGAGGCTTGCCCTACCAATTAAACTGTTCTCGAGACCGTCAGCGCTGCATCTGAAAATCAAAAAAAGGATTTTACCTGCCGTTATTCTCCAGAATTCAGCTGTGAAGCGGATTCCCAGAGGACGGCTCAGAGATCGCTCTTTCAGGAGACTCAGGAGTTCTCAGTTATGTTTCATTTAAGTATTGACTGAGGGTCAGATCATGGGCCCACGAGGCCTTTGAGCAAATATCTTAGGATATCAAAAAGTAAAGTTACTTATTCAGATCACCGTTAATAAGAACACATGCAGTTAGAAGAATTAGCTGTGATATTGTGTCATTGTTTTGTATTGGTTTATAACGATCCTTGTTTTTGGCTGGAATCTCATTGAAATTGTGGATTTGTTTATTTTTATTCATATAAAAATAACTTGTGCCCTGGTAAGAAATCGTTTGGAGGTTTTTCAGCAAAACTCTTACTATACACAGTGTTTTGTAATTAATTCTGTTTTCACTGTGCAGACAGTCTTGCAGATCGTGACAGAGATCATTCAGAACTGGAAATCGTCACAATGTCTTACTGAATGATTATCTAAGAGATCCAGTCATAAAAATGATGGTTGCACTGTATGGTTTTGATTAACTAAAAAGAACTGTCTGTATGAGCCACGTATTCGTGAATCAGTTACATTGTACTTTTGTGACTCAATGAAAAGGACTAGCTCAAAAGAGTCAGTTGTTTGTGAATGCATAGTTGTGCTGTATGGTTTTGATTCAGTAAACCGTATTGTTTGTAAGAGCCATTTGTTAGTGAATCAGTTTATGTTGGCTGCACTGTATGGTTTTGATTCAGTTCAGAGAACTGGTTCATAAGAGTTATTTGTTTGTGAAACAGCCTGCAGTGCACTGTATCTTTTAGAGTTGCTCATCTGGGTCATAGAAATCATATGTTCATGAACTAGACTACATCTTTTTGATTCATCTTAAACAACTGGCTCATATGAGTGATTTGTTAGTGAATTGGACTACTCTAGTTGTGTTTGCTTCTGTGTTCAATGTCCCCCCCCCCAATATTTTGCATCATTTCATCACATTAATTTCAGACTGCAAGCTCACAAATTGAATTATAATTTATTTTGTCATGGTAGTATATATTTAAGCGGTGCACAATGCATATGTGTAGCGGTTACCTTTGGCATGACCCTGGGAATAAAGTTTGTGTTCAAATCTCTATTTGATTTAGACATTGTTGAGATCTGTTGAATGTTAAATGAGGCATTTTTCTCGGGAGAAGAATCTGAGAAGTGAGAGTTGGTCTCCATTAAAAAGGAATGAGTTATTAAAGGGATCTCATTTGTGATTTGTTTTTTCCTACAGGTTCTCTTTCTCTATTCTGGGTATGAAGTAGGTCTGGACTATTAGTTAACAAATCCCATGATGCCACACTCCTGTGAGGATAAATTATCTAAAGCTGAAGTCATTAAGAGGTGATGAGCAGACCTGACCCAGGACAAACATTTGGGAAAATCTCATTGGCTGCATTCATTATATCTCAGCTCTATCTTCGACAGCAATGAACGAATGATAAATGAACCTCAATGTTTATTCTTCAAAATGCAGAGAAGAATAGGTGGCTCTAGAGAATGTGAGCTAGTCTAAATCCCTTTCCCTCTATCTCTCGCTCTCTTTCTCTGCCGCTTCCGTAATTACTTCTGAGCTGAGCTGAACTGAACTTGGCCATGGAGACATATAACTCTCCCTTCAAATGTCAGCAGCTCATTGCAGCTGCTCTAATTGGGCTGGTGTAAACGCGAGGTGGCTTTTTCTCCCCCTTCATCGATTTCTTCTCCTTTCCTCACCTTTGTCATTTCACACTGTCTGTGTGTGACAACCACTGCCAATCTCTCAAGTGTCTGTTAAAGCTGTTGAGCTCCTCAGATCTGCGACTGATGTGGAATCAGCTCTGTGGTGCTGTCAGCATTGGTCTGATGAACGCTGATCAGAAAGTTTTATTACATTCATCAATGGCAGTTCTCTTGGGATTATTGAATTGGGATGGAATGCTTTCATTCCAATAATAAAAATGACTGGAGTTACTCTGCACACTAATGAAAATTAATGGACATCGAGGTGCAAATGTGGCTATAATGCGAAGTAGTTGTATTGATATATATCATCAAAGCTTTTTTAGCTCAAAAGTCCATCTATAATGGTCTATTACTAGATTTTTTTAAATATATTGAAAGTAAAATAAATAAATAATTATTATGACAAGAAATAGTTGTATTGTTCTATATAATTGCTGCTTTTTCAGTTCAAAAGTTAATTTGTTATGGACTATTGATAGATTTTTTTTAATAAGTAAAAAAATAACAATAATTAATAATAATAATAGCACATATTATTTTTATTCCTCAGTTTACAATTTATAAATGTTTGTAAAGTGTGCAGCATGGACCTGTCCATACATTTTTCTCTTAGACAGAAGAGAGTTTCCTGATTATTTAGATTTCTTTTAAAAGAAACGGCCCTTTAATTTTCTAATGTCCTTCTCCAGACCTCACGGCATGGTCCAGAGCAGCTTCTTCACCTTGTTGAACCTACCTAAACTTCCTCTAATGACCACCAGAGAGCAGACTAGCACAGCTCACAGCTGCCATTGACACGCTGGCACAATCGTTGGCTTAAGTGAAGGAGGGAGCTACAACACCACAAAAGAGAGCAAAAATTAAAAATGACCTAGATGTCATTTGTTTTAGTCATGGGCGCAGGTCTGTCTGAGAAAGTCCCTGATATCACAGGAGAGCCCAGAGGATCACAGAGATTTAGAAGAGAGCCAGAAATCATTTACAGAGATTTCCGGCTCTGATCTCAAAGCATTTTGTGCAGACTCAAGGTTCAGTGGTTTATCAATATTGTATTTGTTTATAAAATGTTCACAAAGAGAACACTTTAGACTTATTCTCCGATGTCCAAAGCAAAATGTTCAATCATTCAAGATAATACGGTTACAAATCTCTGTCTGAACGGATGCCTTCCTCCAGTTTGTGTGTGCCTCTGTAAATAGAGCACATCACAGGTAATTCATAACTCTGACATATCATACATCATAATTGTACAGCCAGGTTTGCTGGTTTGCATTTCTCTGATGTAACTGAACTTCTATTTGAATGTGAAGCTTGATTTGTAGCCTATAATTTAGTCTGTTTGATGTTGGGATCAGTGTCAGGGGTTTCTGTGAGCTTATAGAGCTCGTATCTGATCAAGGCTCTGGATGTTCACATTATAAACACACATAATCATTGCAGTCTTGGGGCTAGATAAGTGGTGTATTACTAGGGCACGGCATAAGTTGGCTAGTAATAGTCAGTTAGTCTGTTTAAAAGGTTGAAATCTTTTTTACCCTCCATTTTTTTCCTTTTCCCAGAAAGTAGCTTGCAGCGTTCAGATGTTGAAAACTAGCAAGTTTGTAGGCAGCATTTTAAGTGCTTCCAAAATGTGGACATAATCATGCTGCTTGCTAACCTTGTTTGGCCAAATTTTAAGACAGCATTGGAAAAACATTTATTTACCAAAATTCCTAAAATGTACCTATACATACAATTAGCTGCAGTTTCCAGGTGAAATGAACACTAGTGGCAGTAAAACACCAACATTTATTCCTTTTCACACACATTTTGATTACAGAAGCACATTATTAATTACTAAATACATATTTTGTGTTTCCTTTAACAATACTATGTTATGACCTCAAAACACCTTTATCATAGTGCATAATTTGTAAACTAATGTATTGTGGCATTTGCATCACATAACCAGCTTCATGTGTATGGCTTTTCAAACATAGTAAACTTGCTCGGTAGCTCACCTGGTACATTATTGCATGAAACATGAGTCACAATTAAAGAAATTAAATAAGGAGACTAAAATTGCATGGTTGCTTCAGCATACATGTTATATTTCATACTTGCTTAGATCTAAAGTAGAGTTTTATGTAGTTGGTACATTATTTTTGATAGAGTATTAACCTTTTAGCGCCAAACAATGGATACTTTATTTCCGAACTGCATACAACAAACAACTTCTAAAACATTGACCGATTTATGTTCACCTTTTTCACAAAAAACTGCAATCTTTTTAGCACCGCTCACTTAACAATTCACTTGAAAATTTGCAAGAAGCGACATAATATCATTTTATCATTCAGAAATGTTGCCACAGGCAATCTTTTTCAGGGAGCCTGAGTTGCATGTATCCTTTGCAAAGAAGGCAGTCCCATGATGCATTGCAACAACCTTTAGTTGAAAAATCCATCCAATATTGCAGATGAAACAAGAGTGTTATTTAAATAAATGGCAATACTTGTGTGTACTATATAGGGATGTAACAATTACCGGTTTGACGGAAAATCATGATCAAATTTCCCATGTTTAGTATTACGTTTCATATTTTTATTATTATTAAAACTGTATTCGATTACCGCGATTTGAACAACTCACGATTAATAAATACAGTCCAGCACAAAGCGCAGTGTTCAGTAACAATCTCTCGTGCGCACAGCACACATAGTAACGTAGTTTCGTTTTGAGTAAAAATAGGGCGGAAAAGTTGGGAGGTTTTAAAAGAGTCCTGAGGGAATTATAAAAATAATATATGAAGTAATCAATTCTATGAATGTAACTCTGAAGGTTTTGACTGTCTTTAGAAACGATTCGATGGCATTTTGTTTTCATCTTCGGTCCATGTAATACCTAAAATAAGTGTTTTTAATCACAACGGAGTTCACGGGAAACAGCAGTATTCAGCTTTTCCATATAAAGCGCCACCTGCTGTCAGTGAGTGTATTTACAGAGACTTACATTCACATCCAGTCTGTGTGCGGGTTCTGTCTGGCCAAAACGGACTGAATTAGCATACCCTGCTGTAGATTTTGACCGGTTGATGAAAAACAAGCGTATGTGGATTCTACACATTTAAACAATTCAGATAAGTTATCTAGAATTATTTATGTAGCAGATAAAATACATATAATCATTTATTAATCAATTATCATTTTGACTTAACCCTTTTCTTTATTTAAAGGCAGAAATGTGAGGTTTACCTTTTTATGAATCTTTTTCAAAGCTTTGTTTGAACATTAACATTAACATGCTATTAAACTGTTGTTAGTCATGTTGTCATTTAAAATCATTGGTAATGTGGTGTTTTAGTGATTATGCAAACAAAAAGTCATTTTATTTGTTGTTTGTTGATTTTTAAATTTATGTGTCGGTACTTTATGAACATCTCCAGCACATTGTAACAATACCGTGATAATACTGATAACCGTGATAATTTTGGTCACTATAATCGTGATAGGAAATTTTCATACGTTACATCCCTAATACTATGTAGGATTGGGGCATTAGCTATGCAAGATGCTAATATGAAAGCTATTGAAAACAGTTGGAACTCAAGTTGCTGATGTGCTTCCTACATAGGCAGTAGACAGCAGGGCAGCTCACTAGGTTTTGCAAACCCTAGTGAGCTGTCTAACAGTCTACATAGGGAGCTGTCTTTCATGGTAGTACACTAACAGAAATGAGGCTTCACAATCTCTTGAAACTCTTCGTCTGCTGTAAGAACGTCCTGCAAAGATAATATAATATTCTAATCGGCACAAACAAACAGAGCACACACATACTTTTATTAATATTTTTCAATTGTGAACAATTATAAATTGATATTTCTCTTCTACCATCTTGCATTAATCTTTTTCACATAGCTTATTGCATTATGGGATTGCCATATCTGCTAAGGTTATAATAATGCTACCTTAGATTTTGGCCAAAGGTGAATAATCTTTGGGGACAACATTGAGAACTTGGCTATGATTCCTGAAAATGCTTTCTAGCTAGGCAGCACACTAGGGTTTGGAACAGAGCTGTTCCAAAAGGAAATGTGGTTTTGGGCTTTTGTTTCTTCCTTTTCCTTTTCATGTAATTTAAATGTACATTTTGACGTCCTTGTAGTGCAAAACTCAACAGCAGGTGTCTTTCAACTTTGTAAAGACCAAAACACGTCTGTGTCATTTTAGTTTGACAGAGACAGCGAGTGGTCTGTTTTCATGGCAACAGTCGAGACTCACGTAGACCAGGATGAAAAACTCAGAGATGTTCCACTGTGACGTGGTTTAGAAGAAAGCATGAGTATTCATTTACATGCTTAATATGAATGTGTGTTTATGGACGATAACTCTGTAGAACAGAGACCTTTTCAGACACAAAGGCAGACTTTCTGTCAAAACCATCAACTAACATGGGTGTATGAGGCTTGGGGTCAAAGGTCATTTTATGTATTTGTTTTTCCTAGTGACCACTATCTATCTGACTGAATTGTGTAAAAATACACTTTGTATGATCATTATTTTATTCAATGTGTGAAAGAAGCACCACCAGCCACTGTGTGCACCCTTTGGAGAGAAACTTCAGAAATGCAATCATCATGTGCTGCTTTATTCCTTGCCATAAAAAATGTAAGGAAATATATCTACTTTGTGTGCCTGAAAGGGCATGTTTTTGTGACAATACATATAAAACGACTGATGTAAATTGATGTTACTGATGTGAACCTATTAGGTCAGAATGTTTCTAGGCTATGACTTCGATTCTTTTCCAGACGTTTCTGTTGACAATTTACTAAAAGTGCTTAAAGGGCAGAGCGATGTCGTTGTGAAGAAGAGCCTCATTTTCTCCTTTATTGCTCATACACACTGGCTTTATTTGTCCTATTACTACAATCCCCGTGAGTGCATTTAACAAAAATGGCCCAAACTCACCAAATTAGGAACAAACTATTGCAATTTACTTTCTGCTTCTGCCTGAAAGGATGAGACTTCCTTTCTCGGAATCAAGTTGCCAGAGTCAGGATAAACTGATTGTCTTTTCTTTGTGAGACATATTACTCTAGACTTTTTCTTATTGCAGATCAGTTAAAGCTTGTAATTTTGCTATATTTTTCTCTGGGGAGAACACATATCAGTGTTATGTCAGTCACAGCTTCAAGTTATGATATATTAGCGCATTTTGAAAGGCAGGTGTTTAAGAGCCTGTATCTCGAGTCTGGATTTATGCTGACATTGCTGCAAAGAACTATTTTGGTAATTAAATACGTGATTTTTTTTGTTGTTAATTGCATAAACAAATCAAAGCTAAAAGAAAACACAGAATGCACATAGAATGTAAACACATGTTTGTTTTCCTTCAATCATCATTGCATTAATGTTACAAACTAGCACCACCATGTAAGCATTATTAGCTGTACGTGACGTAGTCATTGTTAGCTGATTAGACTTGTTGCCGCTCTGGTGAGTTGAGTTGAATGTTTTTATAACTGTAGTCATGCATGAGTGATAAATCTTTAGTTTGCTCATGTGTATTAATGAAAGTCTGTAACTACAGGTTGGCACTTCTTGGGGAATGTTCCCCATTTATGATTAGCTCAGGCAGAGAGAGAAAAATTACAATAAAATAAAGACATGACTCATTTTAATCATGAATCTATTAAACCTCCAATACGTGATTACAGGTCTGGGAGTGAATCATCAGCATTGCTTGACGTCAGATGTCCGTAATTGCAATGCATCCACTTTTTGTGGTCCAGTCTCCGTGGTAATGCATGATGGAGAAAACAAGACCTCAATGACCTGATCTATGAATTAAAAAGGGCCAAGGTTTGCAAATGTGACCCGACCGGCACGGTACTGACCGAACTGACCTGAACCCACTCGTTTTACTTCTTCCCTGAATAAATATCTATCATATGACTTCTGAAGATTCTGAACATAGCGCAAAAGTCATATTAATGACTTTCATGGTGTTTTTTGGTCTGTTTGATGGCAGCATCTGTGAAAAATAACATGAGGATGAGTAAATAATGACACAGATTTCAATGATAACCAAGCTTTGAGGGAAATGCGCACAGCTTATTATGAGCCGAAGGAGAAAACTTCCTCCCTTCCTCCTGTTTGTCACCACATTCCCCTCTTCGACAAACAACCTGCGTCTCTCTGGAGACTTTCCATCCATTCTTCTGTTATTTTGCTCTCTCTCTCTCTCTCTCTCTCTCTCTCTCTCTCTCTCTCTCTCTCTCTCTCTCTCTCTCTCTCTGCCAGGCAGGAACCCCCTTGGCATGTGAAAAAAAATAATTGTACAAGACTGGTCTGCCATTCGCCGCGCATCATTCAAAATTCAGAAGTTCTGTGTGAGTTTTATTAGCCCGGGTAGCAGGAACGTGCTCATAACGTGACAGCATTACATCGAGCGATGCTCCAATAGAATTATGCCAAATGCAAATTGCATCAGAGGGGTTAGAATGTCGTTTTTATTGCACTAGGATCTCTGTGGATGACACTGGAAATTCATTATGCCGAAATACCAATATTACATTTTTGAAGGGGAAGAAAGGCGTGCTAAGCAGACATTTCTACGCTAGAGTGATGGTCCCTCGGTGTAATGGCTTTACAGAAGAAAAGCCAAAGGCAGGGATGTAATGTGGTTTTAGAAGTGGTCTGGATCACACACCTGGACTGGAGGGATGTGATCGTGTTCCAGATGATTTCACATGCAGTGAGAGGAAGTCAGAAGTGAGTGTGTGTGAGAAAGCTATTGGCGCTTATTTGGATTTCTCCATTATACATTGAGAAAGGTAATTAGAAATGATTAAATGGCTCGTGATAATTGTCTGGAGAGGGCTTGTGGGATTGAGAGCTTTTGAATCTGAGAACTCAAGGACCGACTGCGTTGTCTCATGAAAGTGAATGCTCTTGTGTTTTAGCTGGCTAATCATGTGCTATAATTCCATATGAAGTCTCTCTAATGGAAACGGTGCAGGTGTAATTGAAGTTATAGTAATTGCATCTCAGAGCTTCACAATATACAGTAGCAAGGACACTTTCAAATGGCCTTGGGCGGACTTGATATAATTCCCTCTTTTCTCTTATATCATGGTAAAACATTTGTGAAATGGTAGCATTCTTCTTTCTGAAGATCACTGTAAACATTACCAACATGACGTACACAAAGACAAATGTATCACTGCACTATAGAAGTCCATTCAGTTCGTTTACTATGTGTAATCTCAGACACTCACCCACATATATAGCTTTTTGCACATCCATATATAACAGATCCAGGGCCGTGCAGAGACCTTTGAAGGGGCAGGTGCTCCAAGTATAAAAGGGGCACATGGAACACGGCTTTTAATAGGGATGCTGATATGTGTATCGAAATGGATGCTTCTGTATTGATACAGCGGCAAATGCCATGACGCAGGTTTGAAAAAGAAACACAGAACAGAAAAGACCATTTTAAGTTTAAATGTTAAAGACATTTTATGCACCTCTTAATTACTCTGGAATTATATTATTATTATTATTGTTGTTGCTGTTATTGAGTTTACAGGGTATGGTGGTTTTGCTGTTGTAAACACTACTGTTGTTGTTGTAGAAAAAAAACATTCCTGTCTTATTTAAAATAGAATTCTATTCTAATCCTGTTATGAATTTATAGATTTTTGGAATGATAATAATTATAAAAACAGGATTGATAAGTATAATTCGGAGGACGAGAAAATCAGTATAAGCCTGTTTTACCAGTTTTTTTTTATTTACGTTTTTTAAATACTGTAATAATAATAGTTCAAAGTATGAATAGTTTTTAGTCAGATAACATAAAAAAACAAGACACCTCGACACAATTTAAACTTTTCCCAATTAAACAGCAAAAATGAAAGAGAACAAGCACCTTTGTTTTTATTGCTGTGTGTAGAACAACGTTAGCTGCATTTTTTATATTTCAAATTAATTTTAATAAAATGTAAATTCGCCCCCTGCATTTTATTTGAGCTCGAGCAGGTGTTTTCACATAGAGGTTTCTAGATTTAAATTAAAAGAGACATGACCTGATGATTTATTCATCTTATTCATTCTATCCGAAATGATGAGATATGAATATCAGGAGAGCTGAACACTCTCGTGCAGAGCATGTTTCATTCATACTCTAAGTCAGAGGACGCTTTCGCACAGAAACTTATTATGTGTAGGAAATGGACAAACACACACGGCTATCGCTGTAGCTGAGCTGAATAAAAAGCAGAAACATTTTTAATGATGAAGCGTGAAGACAATAAACACACGATTGCTAAAATATATGTGTTTTTCAAGTTATATTCAGGTAATAAATAAATACACTATATGAAAAATGCAGTACTGATTGACACATCATTTTGTATAGAAACTATAAAATATATTTCCTGAATTATTCTGTGATAAAAATGGGGAAAAGGGTGTTCATAGTAGCCTTTATAAACCAATCATAAAATTGTAATTAGGAAAACATTGAACAAAAACATTGTAGCCCCTTGCTGCAGCTAACCGTGCTTCCACAGAATACACACAGCAATATAATCAACAACTGTGCATGATCTCTACACGCCGTTCTCGTCAAGTAATATTTCAATACTATAAGTTTACAAGCACACCGCTCCGCTGAGAACGCCACTTACCGGCAGCCGCGGACGTTATTGAAGGCATCCTAAAGGTGTCTGAATGTGAGGGATCGTCCCGGATGAGATCATTTAATTTACGGCTAAACTATTATTAATTCATTTTACTAATAGTTAGATTGGGCAGGCCTTCACAAAAGGGCGTTTGATATAAAAAACAAAACAAAAACAAAAAACATTGCCTTGACAAAAGGGCACTTTGGGCATCAAGGGGAAAAGGGGCAGGTGCTCAAGCACCCCCCCCCCCACACTCTCCACGTCCCTGAACAGATCAGTTTACAATACATAATATATAATATATAGCATCAAGAAATAATTGGATAATTTTTCCCAGATCTATCTGTCAATCTGTCGATCTATCGATCAATCTTTCTCTCTTTCAATAAAGGCTTTGTTAAGCCAACATTTAAAATATGTCATGATAAACCATGCTTTCTAATAAAAAATCACACCTTCTTTAGTCATAGGAGTTAGGATTTAAATTTTAATCGTATTCTCAACTCAAATATGTACACAAAAACTCACTGATGCTTGATAAAATCTACCAAGTTTGGAATGACATAAGAGCGAGTTATTCTTGAGTAAAAACCTAATAACGTCAACCAGAGATCCCCCTTGAATAGGTGGTTGTTGGCCAGATTAAGATACAAAATGTACCTAGTTTAATGCTGTCAGCCAAAACTTGCTTGAGAAACTAACAGTCTATGTGTAGTGAGCCCAGCCGGGCAGACAAGCCTCGAGCAGAGAGCAAGAGGGACCAGTACTGTTTGCTTGTGTACCATGTTTATGAGAGCTGGCTTTACACAAGCGAATAGTAATGTGTACAGTGAGTACCGGCCCACTTTGAGAACCACTGAGCGCCCTTAGGGTTTGTGCATTTTCATGCATTACTCTGCCAGTCGGTGTCACTGCTGAGGGCAAACAACAGAAGGAATCACCACACCGAGAGCTTTTCTTCCGCAGGTTTCTTGTAGGATGTGTCTGCTGTAAGTACTATTTAAATTCATAGTCATTTGAGACTCAGGGTGCCAGAAAGAGAAAGAAAGCAAGAAAGGCTTTCCTGACACCTCACGATTCAGCCCCACTGGGGTGCCCACATGTTTGAAAAGATATTTGGCCTGGAGGTAGAGAAGTGAAAGGTGACCCTGCTTTCTCTCAGTTAATTAACCGCCACAGGGTGTCAGATCCTCTCACGCTGTGGCGTAGAGCTGAAACAGCACATGACGCCATGAATGACAGTTAATATCTGCACACTGCTTAGCATCGCTGAAAACTACGACAGCAGCCGAAAGTATCTGCCAGTCTGTCTGATTCAAGTCACCCTCCGCAGCTGCCACCTCCTTTAGACCGGATTCTCCTGTCACTGTGTCTCACATCAGATCACCTTCCGATGTCACTCTCTCGGTCTTTGTTCCCTACTTCCAGGGATTGACTGGCCATAAGAAGCATAACTCTTCCTGGTGGGTCAGTCATGAGGCTGTTGTAAAGGAGAAGTGCATGTTAAAATGCTGTATATTTAAAAAAAGCAATAAAATGTTTTCTATATACCTATAAGTATATCCAACTTTTCACAGATACATACATTACTCTCACATTAAGCTGTATCTAATATATAGCAAATCTCAACTACTTCATTGTTACAATATTGTTGAAAAAATCCATATTATCACCCGATATATTAAAAGTTGGATATATAGTGCATCCTACTTTACCTGATTGTATCATGTAAAATGATGTATATAGCAAATCTTATGTGAGTGATTGTTTATATTGTCGCAAATATTATTGCACAGTTCTATATTATATCCAACTCTATTTGCGTAATACATTACACTCACATAAAGTTTTTATAATACATTTAAAATCTCATCTACTTGATTGCATAAATCATTGCAAAATATAAACATATTATTGCCCAGCTCTAATCTGCTAAATGTGACTAAAGACATGAAGATATTAAGATAAACATTAACACCTTGATTTTCTGTAAAGCTATACAAATAAACCTGACTTGATTATTGAAAAATGTAAGTTTGTACGTATTGCATTTACCATTTATCTCTTCGATTATATATAGCACTTATAACACTTACGTTTAATATGTTTTATAATAATAATAGCAATAATAATAATAATTTTGTATTGTTGAAATTACATTGAATGTGCTAGCTTTGTAGTTTTAAGAAGTTAAGTCAGACATATCAAAATGAGTATTTAATAGTAATTATTAAGGGTATTAGTAAAGAAACCTCGCGCATCAGTTGAGGGTTTCAGATCAAAGGGATTGCTATGATATCTTTTGGTATACTTTTGGTTTACCTGGTTTCAGATAGTATTAGACCTTTTAATAAATAATATGCACTGCAATATATTTTTTTCTTCATTTTTATTTTTTATTTATTTTTTACTGCATGTAACAGTAAACCATCATATAGTTAATTTGCCATTCTCACAACTCTTTACTCATGAACCACTAGGGGTTTGCACACTCTGGGTTGGGAAACTCTGAACTACTGTAGATAACAGAGCAGGCAGTAGTCTGTTTTATTCCAGCAGTCTTTAGTCCCAGTCTTCTCATCGTCTCTTAATCAAGTCATGCTTCTTAGACAGATATGCATTCTCCTGGCCTGTCCAGCATGCACTGGCAGCTACGGTCACTCTATTCTGCAAGTGCCTGACACGATAGGACAAACTGCCTACCGGTTCCTGTCATCTTCATCGCCCTGTTCTCCGCTGGTCCCCTTTGAGCCTCAGTTGAGGAGTGTATCTGTCACAGAGACGGCTATCTTCTCAGACCAATTATTTGATTAGGCCAGGATTTCGCTCCAGTGGTTTAGCCGGCTAATGAGCAGCCAGGACTAGAGCGGGCTAAGCCCCCAATAAAAGAGGAATTACATCAAAAAAAGATCCCAACACCCTCTCATTTTATGGTTTTATTTGTCATTTTAATGAAGAAGAGGGTAGACTAAAGTCCAATAGTTTAACCCACTCCTGACCACAAGAACCTCACTGTACTCAGCTGTTGAGTTTCTAAGAAAACTGTGATTGGTTTAAATACGTAAATACGAAATGTGTATATATACTGTATATAAAGGAAATGTGAGTGGGGCTTAGTGGTTAGTTCTGATCTAGTTAGATGAACTAGTCTTTCTGCAATTAGTTAAGGCCGAGACACACCAAGCCGCCTTTGAAGAACTAGTGGCATCGAAAGTGTACGGTGTTGTTGCCTTGTGTAATGACGCACACACACATACATTTGGAAGTATATCATTTGTTTGGGTGGTTTGATTTGCTTATCCTTATATATAAATATCCTTATCCTTATATTTCGATTAAACATATAATCTAAAACACAGTTTGTTTTAATAATTTTTTTCAAGAGCTGTCAATAGATGAAAATTCTTAATCTAATTGATTAAACGATGTGGCGATTAATTAATCTAATTAAACGCAATTTAATTGCACATCAAATTTGGCTGAGAAATCACCCCCAAAATATATTTTTAAAGTCGTTATTGTGTTAAATGTGAAAAACATCAGTGATTATAAACAATAGCCAAAAAGTAGCTTTAGAAATATATTTTTTTTTAATTTTCACTTTTTTTAACTATTCCTTCGCTTTTTTTTTTAAATATGGATTTAATTATCTTCAGACTTTTTTATTAATATGACATTTTTTATGAAATCATACTCTAAATAAGAAAATAAACCTGCAAGTAGGTGGCAATAAATGTCTTATAAGTGAGTCATTGAGTCGTTTATTAATTCGATTTGTATAAAAGGCTCATTCATTCAGGAATTAGATAAACGACTCTCTTTATGAATGGGACTTTGTGTCATTCCTTTTCCCTGATTCTTCAAAACACATACCAATTTAGAAATTAAATTCACACAGAAATTGTCCTGCGGCTTTAATGTGTAAAATTTGTGTTGACAAAACCAGACAACATTGTGTCTAAAGTTTAACACAATATTAAATTCTTTATACAACAGTTCAATAAATATCACATCTGCACTTGTGTGTATTTGGGACAAAAACACCACTCGTGTGATATCGCTTTAGATGCTTGTGAGATATTGCTTACTAAGCAATGCTCCGCTATATCATATGATATAAATATGAGACACGCACTCATACAGAGGCATTTTGCCTAAATATAACCAATTTGATTAACATTAAATCGACAGCACTAGTTTTTCATGTATATTTATATTTATATTTAATTGTTATTTTTATCTTTATTTTTTATTTTTTTACTTTCCAACTTCCATTTAGGTGTTTCAGTATCTCAATTACATATCACGGTTCGGATCCTGTTCCCAGTATGAGAAATACAAGATAGAGAAAGAATATAGTAATGCTTGTTTTAGTAACTCTAATAATCAAAGAAATAAGAACCTCTTTCTCCTCCACACATCCACTGTCATCCTAATAATGTGTGAGTCATTTTAACATACCTTTTGCATTCATGCGTCAAACGCACCTTACAGTCTGCACTAATGCAATTAAACAAATTAGTAACAGTGCAATGGATATCAAATCCTAATGATAATTAAACAGAGAATATCATCTCTCTTTTGACATCAATAAACACATGTAGGGAACGTTTATAATGCATTGTGCCTGCTGATAACATTGTTTATTACTACAAGAAAATGGAAACAAATGTCTTGTCTTAAAATCAGCTGCAATGACTTTTGTGAGTAAAATGCAATTTATAATAAGCCTGATTTACATAGAAAACTAACATTTCCCAAAACTAATATCATCCAACAGAAATGCATAAACGGTCTTCAAATGCATTTCCCAAACACTCCCACCCAAGGGTGTAGGTTTGATTTTGGCATTGGTGGGGGCATACCGGCAGACAACAGATATTTGTTTGATTAATTATTACAATTATTGCTAGGGACATTTTAGTAGTTGCTGGATATTGGGACATGTCATAGCATCCCTACTAGATTCTACGCCCTTTAAAATCGTATAAAACAATGTGTGAAACTATAGTTCTCTCCTTAAATACGAAGAGGTCAAACAACAGATTAATGAAGTAGGCCTACTCCAAATTTCACAAAAAGCTTGTGGACGTAATTGTAATATAAGTCAGACATTGAAGATAGTTGCTGTTTTTATCACTCTTCTGATGAAGATATCATTCATTGGTTTAGCACCCACAGAAATGTTGGTTCGATCTAAATTAAGTGATTCGCCGAAGTCCCAATCTGAATCAAATGATTCACAATATGTGAAATTCTGATCTAAGTTAAATCAAATGATTCGTGAACCTGCTCCGAAGGCTGATCGAAATCAAATGATTCGCAATACGTGCTTTGAAGTCTTGATTTGAATCAAATGATTCACGATCCATGTTTAGAAGTTCTGATTTGTGATCTGCAGCGCTGCTGAAAGTTCTGTGCAAACGGAGATATCGTCTTTTAAAATTCTGTCAGTTTAATGCCTACAAAAACAGCTCGTAGGGACTACAACGAGTTACTTCCCGGGTCCGTTACGTCACGAATCCAGATAAACCCCGCCCCCGGGAACATGCAACGTAGGGGGCGAGGCCATGCCGAGCTGCTTTAGAGAAGAGGAAGAGAAAACTAGGGGTGCACGTAAAAATATTATTCATATATGAATCGCGAATCTGTCTTCAAACGATTCTAATGGATTCAGAATCAATGTTCTAAAGCAGCGGTTCTTAATGCTGTTGCTCTGCACATGCTCTGCATCTCTCTCATTCAGATCATCATCTCAGTGAATACACTTATTTTCACATAGCAATGAGAAGCGTTATACTTGGACGCGCGTACGGTTGCTGTGCTGTATTAAAGCTTTAATCAGGATAAAACCATATTAAACGCTGACAGAAGCAGTAGCACTTACAAATAACAGCATTTCGAAAAGTATGAACCAACAACAACAAAAAAACAAAACATACCATTTAGAGCCGTGCATGCACAAATTCTGCTTTATCCTCTTCACTAATATTCTCTGGGTCTCAATTAGGGCTCAAATTGATGAGCAATATTGATGAAGCCATTGTTTACAATACAACCGGAGCACAAGACGTTTAGACTCGCACAAGAGGCAGTTTAGCCAATCACAACACACTGGGCCAGCTAACCAATCTACACAATCAAGCCTAGAAAAAAGTCAACCACCCCTTAATCACTATATTTTAAATAGTTTGACCACTGCAATTCAGTTGATAACAGTTCAATAGGAAAGGAGTTAAAAGCATCCAGTCATCTCATACTATTAAAGTTAGCCTTTAGTTTATTAGTAAATATTGTCATAAATATTTGATAATTTTTTTTTTATCTGGTTTTATTAGTCAATGTAAAAAGAGCAAATGGGAGAAGCAGATGAACGGCATAATGACAAAGTTAAAGAGGGTAAAATGTACCATTCAACTGAACTGTGCACATATGTTACTTCGGCTACCTTCTATGTTTTTACTCCTCCCATGTATTAAATGTGCATCCTTGAAAGTGCAAAGTAAAAGTGTAAAGTCTAGCTTATTTATTTTAACTTCTCAGCTAATATCAGTGGTATGAATTTCAGATGTGGCCAAAATGACAACAACAGTTGTTACATACACATTAATTGTTCAATCAAAATTATTGCTAGAGACAATTTAGTTTTTTTCTATGCCTCTGCTTCCACCATCTGCCATTGGTTGGACAAACAGATAGTCCCGCCCCAAACTCGTGCAACCGATTGAGTCAATACAAAGATATGCTGTATTTTTTAAAAGACGCAAAAATGATGCAACTGTGCATTCATCCACCAGAAGCTGCAGAATATCCCCGTCCTGTTGAAGCATCACCTCAGTTCTGTATGTATTGTCAGGTTCTGCTGTTGTGCGTGTTTTAACCTTACCTCTAAATGTCAGAGGGTGAAATTCAGCCTCTTAATGACATCTTGGCCTTTGCAGACTCTGTGTGCCGGGCGCCAGCAGTTGGACATGTCGACATGCACTGCAGAGGAGGTAGATGCAGTCTCTCAGACCCTCATTATTTTGGGTGTTTCATCATGCTGTAGTTGATATCAGTGTCTATTTCAGTGCCTCACTGTTTGCAAATTTACCCCGTAATGATTTATTTGTGTTCCTATATTTAAATCACATCATCAGCAGCGAGTGGGTAAAGTCACAATGATAATATGATGACAGTGATTATAACATGGGAGTCAACGTTCTGTTGTGATGCTGATAATATTACCCATTTCATTAACCATTATGAGCAAGTCAATTTTCAGTTTCAAATTACCTTATAGGGAGGGATTTTGTATTTTATTGAACTTTTTTTTTTTTACATAATCAACTTTTAAAATAAAATAAGAAAAAAAAATAACTAAGACACATTGCTTTGCTAATATAATAAAATACCAGTACAATAAATATAAATAAAAATATGTAATATGGCATAAAAAATCCTACAAATATTATGGAAGCTTGAATTGTGAGATATAACCTTGCAAGAAAAAATATGGATTTGCAAGATACACACTAAGAATTCTGAGAATATAGTCAGAATTGTGGGATATAAACTCATAACTGTGAGATAAAAATTCATAATAGTGAGACAAAATGTTGCAGTTGTCCTTTTTTTATTCTATGGCAGGAAAAA
Source organism: Ptychobarbus kaznakovi (assembly GCA_027422405.1). NCBI lineage: Eukaryota > Metazoa > Chordata > Actinopteri > Cypriniformes > Cyprinidae > Ptychobarbus > Ptychobarbus kaznakovi. The sequence continues at coordinate 24,622,143 of CM049801.1, forward strand.
AAAAGAATTGAGAAATGCACACTCTGAATTCTGAGAAAAAAGTTATTAATTTCTGAAATATAAAGTAATCATTTTGAGACTAAAAAGTTGCATTTACCTTTTTATCTTTTTTATCCTGTGGTGTAAACAGGCTTCTATAAAATATACATATTAAAATACTAATAGTAATATAAAATATTTTTTATAAATATAAAAATATATATTTGAAAAAATTAGAAATGATAAAGTCCTAACTGGACAGATCTGGGCTGCGTTTCCCGAAACCTTCGTCATTCGTAAGTTATACCTTAAGCTGTACCTTGACATTAATACGTGTTTCCAGAAACGTTCTTAGTTAAGTATACCTTCAGTAAGTCATTTGTTTGTAAGGTTAGTCTGGACCACTCTTAAGCCCGGCTCACACTGTGCGATTTTGTCCATGATTTGGACGTCTGAGACCAATTTAGAAAATCCTAAAAGATTCCTATAATCCTAGACTAAAATCTGTAGTCTTTGATCGCTGGTTTGACATGTTCACCGACAGCTGATTAATGGCTGTTGTGATCAAATTTCACCTCCGACGAAATTCTGGCAGTGTCAGAAGATTTGGCGCACAGTCCTGCAGTGTGACTACCCCTACGATGAAACACAAACTGTCTTCATTTTTCAAGACAAGCTATGAGCAGAATTAATGTTAGATAATTATTCTATCAGCCATAATCTCTGGCGCTCCCGTCCTCCGCTCACGGAATTCATCTGATATGTTGCCTTTTCTTTAACACTGGTTGCGCTGCGGTTTTCATGTGGGTATGTAGAGCTGCATACACTATTCTTCTTAAATACGCCGCTATTCATATACTTTTCATGACAGCCAACATTTCGGTCCCGCGTGCAATGCAGTCCGCAGTCACTGGACGTGTATGGGTTGATAATGTAAAACTCTGGACAAGTTTTCTTGCGTGCACCCGTTTTTAACTCGTCTTGACTGTCGTGCAGTCTGACATTAATGACAACTGAGATCCCACAGTGTGACATGATCATCATGTTCGTACAGTCTGACAAGTACAATCCTAAAGGACTTTTAAAAAATCGCACAGTGTGAGCCCAGCTTTAGCTATACCTTATCGCTGTTTACGGTTCACTCCGCTAGTGGCCATCTCTGTGCAAAAAGCTTCTTAACATTTCACTCGATACGATTGTTATTCTGTGGCAATAAAAAGTGCAAAACCAAATAAATATTACAATTTAAAAGTTGTAATACACCTTTAGTTCAATTAGGCTAGTGTTCAATTAATATAAGCATTTTTTTTGAAAAAACATTAAAATGTCATTATACTGATGGTTGTTAGTCTTCCATTATAATTTACAAAAGCACATCGGCTGGCAAACCATTAGGAAGCACATTATTACGAGCTCCTGTATATAGTGAACAATCGATTCTCGAGCCATCGATATCATCCTATTCAGCACCACCGCCATGGACAGAACCTGCTAACGTCGCACGTAAGAAGGTTTACATTAGGCAACATCCTAGGAAAGGTATACCCCTAGTTAAGATGTACCTTTAGAGTCTTCGTAGCACGCTAAGAGACACCGTTATCGGGTAACGCAGCCCTGGTGTCTTCATGAATGTCAGCTGTTATCTCTGTTAGTCAGTTTTGACAAACATATTAGAAGCATTTGAGCCCTTCCTATCAGTGAATGTCTGTTTATAGATCATTGCGTTCCATCTCGTAACTTCAGCATCTGGATCTCTCTAGGGAGGACAGTAACCGCTGTTGGAGATCTTTATTATTTAGAGCTGAAAAACATTTATCACAAACCGCCCTGATTGAGACGTGAACACTTGACAAGCTCACTGACTGACAGTTTCCTGAGTGACGTAACAGGAAGTGAGCTGCTAGACCGACAGTGAACCTGTCGTTTATTTGTCACTGGGAACCTGGTACCTGCACGGGGTCAATATTTAGCCGAGCTATACTGCATTTTTCAATTAGGCCTGTCAAGTTTTTTTACACAGGATTTTTCAAATGAAGTGGCTTTTTCAGCTGACATATCAGCAATACTTGGATGTTTTTGAACAGGACATATATTTGCAATTTAATTTAATTAATTCACAACATTGCAGTTTATCTGGCATATTGGGATGTGAGTTTGATTTTGAATGAATATCCTGTTCTAAAATGGGGAAAATTCATAATAAAGACACAGCGTACTGTTTTCCTGACTGGCAGTAAATAAAAGCGGAGGGGGTTGCTGTTGAACTGAACTGAGAGGAGTGGAGACTATCACCGAGCTGTCAATAAGAATGCAGATGAATAAAACTAAGCGCCAATGAATATGGAAAGAAAGAACAAACAGTCAAATAAACAATTTCTACGTGCGGATGAGGGACGGTCACATATTAAAGATTCCTATCTGACTTTTATTTGGTTTTTATTTCTCAATCTGAGAGGAGAATTCATTCATCTATATTGCAATCAAAGTCACAGCGCTGCGAACGCTGTCGTTGACCTGTACAGATCGACACACAATATCCAAACGGATGAAGTATTAAACAAAATGCTGATAGCACAATTTCCCTACTCCTCTAATAAATCATCATTTAAGCAGTTTTGTTGCAAACATAAACACTTTATAAGAAAGTATGATTTTGCAAAGTATAAAGCGAAATTAAATCAAAACATTTGAGTGTTTAAAAGGGGAAGCAAACATGGGCCATTGATATTCTGCAGCACGTTTTCATACTATATTGGATAAATGATTTTTTTAAAGATCAAAGTTATATTAGCTAATTTTGTAGAACAATATCACAAGTGACTTATCCTTAAACTCTGCTACTTTGAGCGGGCGTCATTTTATCATGTTTACTTAAGGTTCACTAATTCCTACATTAAAACTGTCAGTTTATTAATGTTCATTTTGTACTTCCGCTAATGTTTCAAAATAAATTTTTTTTCTTAAGAATGTGGTTTGAATTGATTTGAGTTATTTTTCATGTCCTTTTGCTAAAAGCCATTTCCTTTAATGACATTTAACAAAACAACCGCACAAACATCAGTGAATACACTGGAAATAAAAATGGTGCAGAAACGAGAGACAATAACTAATTACAAAGAAATGGCAATATAAGTAAATGCACAATTTTAATCAATAGTAAAGTGTTTAAAACGGAAAATGTACATAGGACATTGCTACTATGCAATATAGAATAAAATAGGATCAAATAAAAATATATTAGCTGATTCCTTTAGTACAATATCACACATAAAACAGTTTAATTAATTAATTTTGCTTAATGACATAATCTTTCAGGAAGTGACACCATTATGTGGGGGGGGGCTCTCAGGGAACATTTTGTAGAACATTGTGCTTATAAATGCACAAATAATTACATAGAAATGGCCAATTACATGTTTAATTTAATGTAAAATATAATATTTTTTTTTGTAAAATGTACTCAAACCTTTATTTTTTGTTATTTTTTTTTTACAGTGTATTAGCAAAAGATTGGTTGATTTCTGTGATTTTTAGTGGTATGTGTCACTCTAAGATAATACTCCGTTCTGTCAATTAAATCAATATAATATTTAAAAAGCGGTTTAAAATCACTAAAAACTTCACGTTCACACCGTCATGTAATTCAAAAGGTACTGTATAACAGGAATGACCCACATTCTCTTTATCATTTCTTGTTGTCTTTCTACTCTCCTGTTAAAGGCAAAACTTATACGTATTTTCAAAAATACAAATCATATTTCAGTTGGGATGCAAATGTGCCACGTGTCATCTAGAGATAAGGTAGTAGAATGGATCTTATGGGTCTCATTAGTTGAGTGCCGACCGATGGCTGCAGTGTAAAACCGTTCCGGGTCATTTATGTTTGAAAGTTTTTTTTGGTTGCCGACAAACAAAGAACTAATGGAATAATTATCGATGCGGCTTCGCTGATACACAGCGCTATCAGCAGCTGGCACACCTGAGATGCTCTCGTGTAATTTAAACACATCTAATCAGTCACCAGACTGTTTGAAATGAATGTTTGCTTCACTTCATTAATATTCTGCCACTATCTGTCATGCTAAAGATGTTTTTGGTTCAATGTGGGATCTCAAAAAATCCCACGGTTATGCAACTTTACGCTTTTGAATATGAATTTTGACAACAAGGCACTGGCAAATCCCAGAAGAGCTCTGGGTAACATAATGACAAAACCGAGCAGAGAAAACAACAAATGTCTAGGCGTGCGGTTTGTGTTCAGACTTAACCGCTGAGACTGAAGTATGAGTAAATAAAGGACATGCTTCCACATGGTCATGAGCCAGAATAGGTCATTGAGATGGATGGGAATGCTAACCGATCGCTTTCTCCAGGGATTTTACACCTTCGTGTGCCTATAGAAACAGCCAGGGAAGGACAATATGAACAAGAAGAAAATATCCAAAGCTTAAGTTTGTCTTCCTCTACATTTGATGTCAAACTCTTATTGCCGGCAGACGGCTGAATAATGTTACTGTAATATCACTCCGAGGAAGCACAATGGCACAGATCATTCTTGCCGAGAGGCTCGATTGTAACTTCCTCATCCTGACCTCAGCGCTTCCTCCCGGAAACTTATTTACTGCTTCTCCAAGGACTTAATTACCAACACAACCAAGAACAATAAAGTCCCGGGCAAACAGTTACAGCTGCTGGCTGATAAGGCCTGGACATTCATCAAAGAAAGCCCTCAATTAAGACATACTCTTGACTTTATAGGTGTTCATCGTGCAGAAAACGGCTTTTGTGCAGGCCATTACCTGTTAATGGGTCAGTCACTAGTACAGCTCTGACACAACTAAAGCAAAATGATATTAGGTAATATAATGTGTGAAATAGCTGGCTGACTGAGGCATAATCAACTCTTTGATGTATGAATATATCGCCTGTCGTAATACATTATTATGACACTCTCATTTTCAGACTGTAGGTAGGTGGTGTGAAATTGAATAAGCATACAGTAAAAACGTTACTTATGAATTATCTGAGTCCTGCAATATTGCTTCAAGATTTAACTCTATCCTGATCTTAGCACTAAATGACTCTTTCTGACCAAATCCTTTGGAATATACAGGTATTTTTTATTTAATTGTTCAGTTGATGGAAATCTGGATGGTTGAGTTCTTGAAAAAGGATTTTAAAAGCACTATTTTTGGACTGAACTTATTTTTTAAAGTATGCAGTACTCAAAGTGATATATGCATTTAAATAATATATAACATATTCAAATGAAATATATCAATATAATAATATACAACATGTAAGAACTGAAACTAAAAACATAACAATTGAATTAATAAAATATGTTGGAATATACAAAAATGTACATATATATTTCAAGAATTATAGAAATATTTGTATTTATTATTTTCCCATTTTTAGTGTATTCATTTAATTAAATGTTATTATTTTTTATGGGATAATTCACCCAAAATGAAAAATCTTTCATAATTTACATATTTATCCACCCTCGAGCCAAGCCTTTATGAGTTTCTTTCTTCTGATGAACACAAAAGAAGATATTTTGAAGAATGTGATTAACCAATCAGTTTCTGCAGCCTTTGACTTTTATAGTGTTAAAAATCATACTATGGAAGTCAATAGGGACCAAAAACAGTTTGGTGACCAACATTCATAAAAATATATTTTCGTGTTCAACAGAAGTCTGCAGGTTTGGAACAACTTAAGTGTGACTAAATGATGACACAATTTTCATTTTTGGTTGAACTATTCCTTAAATTACTCATAGCAAATCATGTGCAATAGCCTAAAACATGTACACACACTTTATTTGATTGCACAAGCAAATAAGCAGCCTTTATTTTGCATCTTGGTGTAAAAAGGTAGAGATTTTCCAATAGTTTTTGAGAGCTATAGTATCTCTCTCTCACACACACACACACACACACACACACACACACATGTTGGTTTTTATTGTTACATGTTGGTTTTTATGTTTACTTTCCACATAATGTTTTTATACATAATGGTTTTATACACACTGTACACACCCTACACACCCTACACACTTACACAGGAGATGGTGCAGGAGATGGTGCATTTCAAAAATAACCCTCACTCTGTATGATTTATAAGCATTTTGAATTATGGGGACATTTTGAATTATGGGGACACAAAATGTCACACCTTCTCCTTGTAATACCTATGTCATACATGTCATATATACAAATTTGTGTCATTATACAAATTGTGTCCTCACACATAAACACACACACACACACACACACACACACACACACATAATAAATCATATGTGTGTTGTGACTTATAATCTATGTCTTTCATAGATCATGGTGGTGTTCCTGTGGATGGCAGAGCTCCAGGCGGAAGGCAGGCAGAGGGTCATCAATATCCATTGCACTTCAGAGGATCATGGGAAAGAGGTATTTATGTTCTTCAGCTACAGACAGGAGCACAGGTGCATAATGCGACCCAAAACATTCGATGTCAATTTGTCAGAGCGAGTGTGTGCAAAATCAGCGTTCTGTGCTGTTTTCCTACATACAGTATGAATAATATCTGCTCCTATACCGACAATGTTATGATTTTCACTTTCCTCAACACAAACACACATCTGCAACATCTACACTACACACCGCAAAAAGGTAACATTTACGTTTATGCAGTTGGTAGGCGCTTTTATCCAAGGGAACTTGCATATGTATTTGAGGAGTACATTTGGAGCAGTTCATGCATTCCTTTAACAAACTCTTGACTTTGCTTTCGTTTAACCATGACCTTTTTTGAGCTACAGTAGGGCATTTCATTTTATTTTATTTTAATATGATTCATTTACTGTTTAATCATGGACATTTAATTCAAAATGTTCAATTAATTTAGTCAAAAATAGATAAATAATAGTATATTGTAATAAATCTAGTAATAAATCATTTATTAAAGATTCTATTGCTTTGATTAAAGTGATATTAATCTTTAACTTATGATTTATACTTTATTAACGACTCGTCCAGCAACCTTTAACATCAGTATATCTTTAACAATTTTGTTTATCTTGCTTCGTGGCCAACGCTAAAAATAAACAAAATTAGTACTTTATATAATTTTGAGCTAGGTGACGCGATCTATGGCAAATAGTTTAAACTTGAAAATCACATCACAAAACATAATTCTTTATAAATGAAACAAGGTTTATTTGCTAACTGTTATCCTACAATACATGGAATAAACTTAATAAAACACATAAACAACATATACACACACACACACATTTGATCCACCCACGGGCGGCTGTCAATAGTTGTTCTTTGGGGCGGAGCCCGCCCATGTCTTTTGGGACATACCAAAATCTACTCTGATTTCCATGTGAAGAATATTAAGAGTTTAATACTTATGTAAAGTGTTATCACATGCTTACCCATTTATAATATCACCAAATCTGTTGCACCACTATTCATATTTATTACGACCATTTAACTTATGAATCTAAACGCGTTGTAACTTTACAGGGAACAGTATACGTCACAGGTTAAGAAAATACCATCGGTTCCATTACACAGCAAGCTTATAAAAGACTCGTCCAGAGTACAACTTTATATATTGTTTCTTGCGTATATTGCTTTAATAGCAGCCGCGATAATTATATGTCCTTTTGGCAATCCTCTGTGGATTTGAGTTTCTTTGTCTGCTCAAGAACGAGAGAGCACACATTCCCTGGAGTGCCCGAGGAGGGAAAGGAGGTGTTCTGGGGTCATGAGAAAGTCACTTCCTGGGGGATCTGGTGAGCGTCCGTCAACATATATCCCTTGTTGTTGATTAAATCATAAATTTAGGCATTAACGGATCCCGGGAGTGTCTGTAGATGCTGTCCTATTCTCAAGATAAGAAGTTACTTCTGTGTTTATTTATGGTAAGCCAGTCAGAAACAACGCTGAAATTCTGTCTCTAAGTGGATCTGGGAGCAAAGGTCAGTTCTTAACTCGGCGCAAGGAGGTGGCGCTATAAATCTCTCTCTTCCTGTGTCTTTTACAGAGATTAGCAAAAGGAGTCCTTATCAGATTCCTTTGAGGTGTAAGAGCCCGTGGTAATGTGGGTCTGTCCCCTCAAGTCCTACAAATGTGACAAATTATCACTAGATTTATCTGCCTGTGACTTTATTATATTGAGAACTGGTTTGAAAACATACTCCAATAATCTTTATTTAAAACTTTGAAAAATAATTTATTACAGTGTAAATGAATCAATACTCTTTTTTTAAAGATTTGATACCATTAACTTGATATACTTAGCAAATTTTGCTATTAGTTTTTCACTCAACAACATTCAGCTCAGCTCATCTTTGCGCACGCTGTGGATAAAGCAGGCTTTTAACGGGATGTGGGCGGCCTGTGGCCCGCAGGGCATCCTCACAGGGCAGTGGTGGATCGCACCAAATAAGAGTGTTGTAGAACAGACAAGGGTCATGACAGTCAAAATGAGATGCGGTGTATAATAGTCCCGAGGGATCAGTGCACTGGTACATTTATCTAGAGACAGCACCTTAAGAATCAGCCTCTGATTAAGCACATAATTATGGAAAAGCAACAAGAGGCTAAATCAATAATAGCAGCATAAACAGTCTAAGACTGGAAACTAGAATTATATGCAAATTAGATGCAGCTATTTAATGTTAGATTCATTGAGTCATCATACAAAGTAGTTTATTCATTCTGCTGCCTTTATAAAATGAGCTCACAAATAGCCTGTACTATTTTAGCTTTAATGATGTTGTGCTGCGCTGTATGCTGTCGGCTCACAGTGATTGATTTCATTGCTTATTTTAAACACATGCACAGACAATAAAGTGCATTAATAATAACTTAGCAAGTGCTTATATTGAGTGAAGATTGTGTAACTGTAGAGTCAAATGTTAACATGAGATGTGTCAGCATATGCAGGGCCTGTAAAATAGCTTCCTCAGAACCATTGAGGGAATTCAGAAAGGGCGGATCCTGGTCCCTTGAGGGGTCTATTGTCCCACGGGAAGCCCCAGCGGTGCCCCTCGATTGTCATTCAGGGCTGTAGTGATCATCTTGTGCTGTGTGTGCCGAAGGACCACGTGTTCAGCTTTCTTTGGTGGATTCTGGTCGTGCTACTGAAGTGTTTTAAAGGCTTCTGGCTGTCTGAGACTCCGATCCAGAAACCAGTCCTGGACTGCAAAATCGAATTAAATTTTTTTTTAAATAGCTGTTTAATATTTGAATATATTTAAAAATTGAATTTATTTAATTTTCAGCATCATTACTTCAGTCTTCAATGTCACATGATCCTTCAGAAATCATCTTAATGTGCTTTTTTTGGAATTATTGTTGAATTTTGTTTTGAATAATAGAAAGTTCAAAACAACAGCATTTATTTGAAATATTTATGTCAAAGTGTCACTTTTGATAATTTTAATGCATCCTTGCCGAATAAAAGTATGTCTTCATTGTTGCAGTGTGCAGTTTGCACTTTAGATGAAAAACAGTACTGTAATTAGAACATAATTAACATTCAATTAGCCTTTACCTGTCAATCACTAGCACATTTTCTGCATTATAACCTGAAGGATAATTGTCCTGTAAGAAAATATGAAACATAAATTTGCAAATGAAAACACTATATATAGCATTTTAAAGAAGTGAATATATATAAACCTTGGACGCTAGACATTCTTGAAAATGGTCTAAACTGAATTATACATGTCATGCAGACATTCATACGAGGAGTTTAACAGCAAATTAGTAATTCAGAGAACAAATTTTACTTTTGAACATGAAAAATTCAGACCTCGGTGACCTCATAGCTGGCTTAGGGCCTGATTGCTGCAAATATACCCGTCCTACTGAAGACTGGTTTTGTGTTCCAGAGTCACATATATATATATGCATGTGATTGTGTGTGTATATGTATATATTTGTATGTGTATGTATACTATTAAGAAAACAACAAAACAAAGTGTTTGCCTGAAGTTGGTTTGGTTATCAGCAAGTTACATTAAAGCACTTAGTGTTTAGAAAATGCAGAGATAGCAATGATGGAGAAAAATTGTAAAAACCTTTTTGTCAAAATGTGAAATTCCGAGAGCTCAGAACAAAGCTTTATACGTGAGTTGGATATACAATTTGGGGTCCTTTCTAAATATATGATAAAATGACAAAAACAAAGCATGCACTGTTTTTTACCATTTAATGCATTTTTGTCTGGAGGAAAAGATTTCAAAAACATCAACAGAAGCACACAATGACATTCGACATTGAGACAAACTGTCCATTTATACTCTACAAATACACAACCTCTCCATTTCCAGTGCCCGATGTCAGCGAGGACAAACAGAGGCGTGAGATTGACAGATTTTACACCTTACAAGTATCAAGGGCAGCCGCAGCTCCTCTGAACTCTGTTCTCTCTTCTACCCCAAAGACAAAGTTTGATGAATGAGGTGCTCTGAGATTCTGCGCGGCCGATCTGTTTCAGAGGACAGTGGAAGCTCTGATCCAAAGCCATGTCCTTTCAGACGCAACGAATCTACTGCTTGTTTCTCCATTCAGTAATTCAACACTCAGTAATTTGTCCAGAACATTCACCATATAAAGTACCATAAAACATTGGTTCTTCGCCACTACTTTTTTCCTCAAGATGCAAGCACTGAAGTTGTTTGTCATATAAAAGTTAAAGCAAATGTTCTTAAAAACAATCTTTTAAGCCTATTTTACAATAAAGTGGCTCAAAATATGCAAAATTAACTAACTTGAAATGTAATGAGCAATTTATTTTTTTTAAATGCCTCCTGAATTTCGACAATTGCATCATCTCTGCAACAAATAATTCAATCTCTATTTATTTTATATTTAAGGCTAGCTACTACAGGCAAAAATGCACTGTTCAGTTTTGAGGTTTTGGGTTATTTGTTGTTTGGGTTAATCTTTGCGTTAGTTAATTTAAAGTTAGTTCACTTCATTTTTTTTGAGGTAATCGGTTTCCACAAATGTTTTGGGTATTCCGAAATCATCTGCCTGATAAAAAAAATCAAGTAATTTATACATTTAAATTAAATATACCTTTTTTGCATATTTAAACATAACATAAACATAATACAAATTCAATTCTTTATGTCATGAAATGTTGGAACTGTGGTGATATTGTGTATATCGTTTGTAAAGTATTTGAACATATACAAATTATATTTTTATGAGCATACATATTTATTAATATTTATAATTTATATTTTAGGCGGGGGAGGGTGGAGTGTCGGTGGCTTGAATGGGGTCTTGTTTTTTCTTTGCGTCGCATTACTCTCCTCTCTTTCTATTGTGGACGCACCTGTTCTTTGTTGAGTGATTGATTGAACCGAGAGTAGTTAAAGACGCCAACGAGGAGGAGAAAAGGAGAGAAGACAGCTTATTGTGGGCCACCCTTTAAACAGCGTCTTTGTCTTATTCTGTGTTTTCTTTTATTTTTCCCTTTATTGTTAGTTGTTGTCCTTTTGTTACTTTATTCCTAAGTTATAGTTCTTCTTTGCAGAATTGCTCAAGTTCTGTGGTGAGCAGCAATGGACTGAATGTGTACATCTGAAATGCTAATTTGTGCAGCGATATAACAGGCTATAAATAGCATATTTTAACAACAGTAAATGACCAAATTCCACATGTGATGAAAAGGAAGTTATTACAAACACTCGATGGTGGTTTGAAGTGAGTTCTGAGTAAAAGTGGACTATTAATCTCATAAATTGTCTTATGAAGCATGATGCTAATGTTAGCTCTAATGCAGCTGCAGAACTGGTCCAATTCTTCTTCATAAAGCTTTTTGTCATAATACCTCACGTAAGTTGTATCACAAAAAAAATTGTTTTGTTCTATTTATTTAGAATGTATACTGGGATTGAAGTGATGTGGCTTGTAAACGTTTTATTGTCAGTAAAAATAATGGCTGAATAAAAACAAAAGAATAATAAGGTGTCTTATTATGTCTCGTATCTGGCGGAGGTGTGAACGGTTCTGTTTCCTTAAACTAGTTTGTCATGCATTTCTTTATTTCAACACATTTACAGGTAAATCCTAGTATTTAAAATTTGTGTTTAATTATGATTAATAGCAGTCATGACTGTGATTAACGCGATACATTTTTTTAATCGATTGACAGAACTTATATATATATATATATTATGTCATATTTTTCATTCTAATGGTGTCTTGCTTTTATTCAGCAACCCATTTTCATTCACACCTCCTACAGTTGAGAACCACTGCAAGAAAACTCCACAAACACAATGAAACGTTATAAAGATCACATTCTCTGTTGACCTAGCTGTGACTTTCTGTTGCTGCTACACAGTGATATTGTCTTGTTATGAGACCTTGGAATAATGGTTTCCCATTAAAGCAGCATTATATGACTGCAACCTCAAGGAAATCATAAAGCAATGCAAGAGTTGTATTCTGCTCTTATTTGTGATTACTGACACAACGACAGATGGAGACGCTCCTAAGGCCGTGTGCTATTAGCATGCTGGCCTCAGGATAGCCCATCACATTATCACGTTTCCAGAGCTATGCAATTGGGTCTTTACTGCTGCACTTGTCAAGTGAAGAATTAAACACAGCGTCCAAATGGCCAAATACTCATATAATGAGAAATGAGATGGCTAGAGGCAGAAGAAAATAGCTTTGAATATCAACTTCTAGACACAAGCATCATACACTGGCTCACACTTAAATAATAGTGATATGAGAAATGCATACAATGTACACTTTTATATAACATTTATAAATATAGACTAGAAACAAGTAAAAGGCAGTACTGGTCTAAGGATGAAAGACTTGGGATCTCATATAGATTTGAAACAACATGTATAAATTATAAACTAATACATGGTTTGTAATGAAATAACCATGCACAGTTCTTACAACACCTTTTTTTACAATGCATTACCTTATTTGCATATAATTTACATATGCATATTCCCATCCAGAAGTTTGACACCAGTACAAACTAGGAAAATTAAGATTATGCAGAGTAAAAGTTATCAAATTCTACACTGAAAAATGTATTTATTAATTCATTATTTTTTTGTAAAGAAATATGCATCACGTGCAGTCCTTTCACAAAATAAGAATGAAGATTTTTCAAATGATATACATTAATTGGGATGTATCTGGGTCATTCATTGGCCATAGTTCTAAACATGAAATCAGGAAGAATGTTTTCCAGATTTCAAGGTTGTGATTTAAAATAATGTGTTCAGAATCATGCATATGAAAATGTGCTGAGTATGAAACCAGTAGTTTCGAAGACATGAATCATGTCTTTATGGCAGTTCTTTTGGTGATTTAGGTATAATATAATGCTTCTTCACCTTACAAATAGTTTTCAAAAGCAAAAATGCTACACAATCATATTTTGTGAGAAAGAAAGTGTGACTATGCTAGAGCAAAACGGCCACTATTTTTGGAATCAGCACCCTAAAATTATGAAACAATATTGGAGTTAATTTAGCAAATATGACTGTGATAAATTTCTGGAAACAAAGATTTTATTTTTCAGTGTAAAAACATGGACATCAGCAGGTCACTAAAATAAGACTAAAAAGTATAAGCTTTCGAATTTGCAGTCTTTTATTTTTTCCCCATAATTTTGGGAACACTACAGATGGATTATCATTGTGATCGTGGTTAAGTGGGACATGCAACATATTGTTATGCACAGTCAGTGTGCTGTACATGACAAGAGTGCACCTGCATGGATCTGTACAGTACGGAGTCATCAGATCTATTTAGACAGCAAACTAGAAATGTTTCCACACAGTGATGGGCAGTGTGTGGGTAACATTCAACCTAATAATTTACTGAACATGTCCATTACTTTTTTAATTAAAAGGCTTTTTTTTCCAGGGTCTGTCACTATAGCCAGACTAAATGTGAATGTGTATTATTCATCCCTCGCAAAAAAACAGATGTATTCATCAAAATGCTGCCTGAAAATAAAATTAAATATGTTAAACTAATATATACATTTTTTCCCATCATAATACACTTTGCAATCTTTGTTGTTGTTTTTTTATTGCTGAAAAATTCCTTCCTGTGTTCTTCTGTAAATGAATTTACTCGCAACTTTTTTTGGTGTGAGCTCTCTTGTACTTATTGTATAAAAAACCTAAGCCCTGCTCGTAACATCAACTTAACATTACTTTCCATAAAAAGCTAAGTAACTTAATTAGTTACTTTTTTAGGGAGTAAATCAATATTGTAATGCATTACTTTTAAAAGTAGCTTTCCCCAACACTGGTGATGGTCCACCCTCTGAATGCCGGCAGGTTTTAAAGTGTTAAAACACCTAAAACTAATATATAAATTTTTCCCATCATAATACACTTTGCAACTACTAATAATATCTCTTGTTAAAACATCAACTTAACAACTGTTGGAAAAAAACATAAGGAAACAAACTCTACTATAATATGAGTTGGCAAACTCCACATGGACTATATCACACCAATTACTTTTTAACAGCACAGTTTTTGCTGCGCACTAAATTTAAGGCAATGCCTCATTAGGGGCCATTTTAACTCCCTGCTGTCGTCCCTTTTTAACTTTAATGAAGACTGTCTGATTAGATTGGAAGCTATAAATAAGAGTATTCGGACAATTAAGCCACATTGATAAAATATCTAACCAAATGGCATTTATTCTAAAGAATGACAGCCAATGCACACTTTTCAAATGAAATATTTCACACACAAAAAAAATATACAGTTTTGATCAAAAGTTTGGGGTTAGTATGATTTTTCTTCTTTTAAAAGCAGCTTACAATTTTATTCAGTAATAGATTTTATTTAATTTATCGTTAAATTGATCAAAATTGACCGTGAAGAGAATTAAAATGTTAAGATCCACACGATTTGAAATAATTGCTGTTCTGTTTAACTTTCTATTCATCAAAGAATCATGGGGGGAAATGATCATAATAATTGTTTTCAACATCGGTAATTATAAGAAATATCTTTTGAGCAGTAAATCAGTATATTATAATTATTTCTGAAGGATCATGTGACACTGAAGACTGGAGAAATGATGCTGAAAATTCAGCTTTGATCACAGAAATAATATAATATAATATTACAATGGAAAACAGTATAATATTTCACAACATTACTGTTTTATTGTATATTGATCAAATAAATGAATATAAGAGACTTATTTTCTAAATCTTTTTATACCTTTATTATGTGTTCCCATTCAATTAATTTCATAGTTCACTATACAATAAACATTTCTTTTAAAAAGTTATGTTTTAAGCGATATTTCAATATTTTAGTTTTCTTTACAGTTAATTTCCCCCCAAAATATATAAATAAACAAATCAATAGTACAATAACAGGAAAAATAAACAATACATTATTTAATAATTAATAGATTAATACATATTTTTTTGCATTTCCAGGCACAAAGAAAATTAACTTATTCTCACATGTTTATATCATACACATTTATAACCACACCTGTAAGACACAATTAATACCTTAAATAAATAAACAGTATTAATTATACCAATACGTCTTTATCATTACGGTAATACATAAACCTTTTTATGCCAAATCAAAAACAGTTGTGTGTACTGTTTGAAATAATGATATTATGATGGTTTGTGGTTGTCAAATGTTACTGTATCATGTTCATAGTTAGTTAGATGTGATGAACTATATCTGTGGATACTGGACTGAGACACCTGTGTGAATACATGCATCCAGTAAAATCAACTTTAGACCGGTTGGTTAAAAGTCACTGCAAAATGACTCGGAGTTCATTCAGAAAAGCTGCAGTAATTGAGCACAGATGCCACTTGGTTTGATTTTTTTGTAGTGCAAAGACATTAAGTGTCCAAATACATTTTTGGGGGTCACTGTACATGAAATGGTGAAACACTTTTAATTTGCTTTTATGTTCCACCAGCGTATGGAGGACAGGTGTGCATGCAGATGCTTGTGTTAATGCGGATCGCACCAAACAATCCTCTTTAATGACTCCACGGCTGTGCGCATTTGTTTTAAGATGTGTCTGTCGGATCGGAGAAGGCTCTCTTGAGGATGAAACAGTTCTGTGGTCTTTGTATAAAAAGGGAATGTGACAGCTGTACAGTTCCCATGGTCCACAGCACATCTTTATACTCTCACACATGTGCTGCACGATATACACTCACGGAATGTCGATGCCATTTCCTGTCCCGCGTCCTATTTATATCAGTCTCTATGGCCATCTGCACAGGGCACCATTATTCCTGGTCACTCTGCATTTGGGATGCTCGTTACCGTGGTGCTGGTTGGGGGGGGATGTTGCTAGGCAGTGGACCCCAGAGACTGCATTGTCCAGATGCTGCTGGCTTTCCAGGCTGCCTCCTCTCCAACCAGAAGGAACATAACGCTCTCATTTCTGAAGTGTGTTACTGCATCTGGGGTGCTCAAAACAGCAGGGAACACACACACACACACACACACACACACACACACACACACACACACACACACACACACACACACACACACACACACACACACACACACGTACGCTAGTTCATAGACACACGTGTGCTTGCACACAACGCTGACACACTTGCCTTCCAGCACTGCGGAAACTAGGATGGTCTGATTTTTACAAGTTCAAATTTTACTAAAGTTTGTTTGAAACTTTGTAAATATACGAGGCAATATTATTTGGGCCATTTTCTGTATGTTGAATTATATTTCATTCAGAAACAAACCCTGTTACATACGGTTTCTTCAAAGCAAACTCGGTCTCTGTTTTCTATTCAGTGTATTCTACATCTACTTTGACTTTTCAATGTCAGTTTTTAAATGATTAAATTCCATAGTTTTAAAGTGGTATCTGTTCATTAAAAACACGATAAAAAAATGACAGCTAAGATTTTAAATATTTAAATACTTTTTAATACAAAATTGGTATCTGTTCATTAGAAAAATTATAAAATAATTGACAGTTAAGTTTTAAAACATTAAAATACAATTAAAAACAAAATTGCATTCCTGCCAAATAAATAATATCCATATAGAAAATATTCACAAAACAAAAAGTCTATATTCTCTGTTTAGTCTATTCTGCTTCTAAATAATAATAATTTAATGCAATTTAATAATATAAATATTTTAGTATTTATAAAGCTTCATGATAGTAATATAATTTCAATATTACATTTTATTATATAATTTATATTTAAGTTATAATTTTCTTAAAGCATTACACCAGATAAATAATATAATGTGAAAAGGTTAAGTTTGGTGTATTCACTCCGTCAACATTTTATTGATCAGTGATCATTTTAAAATTAAATATAATTGTAATCTCTAAATATTGACTTCATCTCAGGTGTTTCTTTTTAAATTATTTAGGTAAAAATAAAAATAGACAAAGTAATTGTTGATATACATAGCTGTAATGACAATAATTTGGTCTTGAATGCATTTGAAAAAAATAATATCAAGATATCTGGTTTTTGACTAGATGTTGTTATCTTGGTAAATCTGAACACAATTAGATTTTTTTAACCAGGTTAACTAAAATAATAATAAAAAATAATTACTTAAATGTAAATAGAAATAAATAAATATATAAAATACAAATATTACACATTTAAAAATAAAATGTAATTCAGTATTTACATTTTGTAACTTTGTATTTTTTTTTTTCATTTTCAAAATTGTACATTATATATAGAATGACACATAGACCTTAAAAAAAAATCTGAAAACCTAAATGAAAATGGGGAACATAAAAACAAAATGGAAAAATATGTTTTATAATGTTATAATCGTATCTCAGTGATACTATAACAAGGCTGCAGAAGTGTGTCCTCAACAACCACAATGTTAGAAATTTAAAAGAGCTTTTGATCTTACCAGCAGTGGCAGGACATCCTGTCAATCTCACGGAGTAGCCCCGCCCACCAGGAAATCTCATTGGTTCAAAATCAAGCTCCTCATAGCTCTCTATTAAACATCAGATATGCTGTGATTGTGTCACACCATGAAGCAGTCAGAGGAAACTTGCTGCCGTGCCTGATTAGCCTCCATTTACTCTCCAGTTCATCTCATTGCGGTGTAGGAGAAACAATTAAGATATTAAAGAAACATTCTCGTGGGATTGGCTTCACTAAACATCAAAATAAGTTTAAAGCAGTTGCTTGTCAACATTGGTTTGGCTCTGGTCAGTAGTCGCCTCCTGTCGAGTGTGCCAGAGACTGTCACCCCTGATCTGTTAAGTCCCCAGATGTCTCAGGAAAGGAGAGAAGACAGCTGTCTACCTCACTTTCTTTCTCTCGGCTTCTTCTCTTTCTCCCAACACCTCTCATAAATATTCAAACCTTTCGGTTTGCGTGTGTCCCGGGCCGTGCCACCCATTGTTACACCCGCAGGTGAACATACCCATACTGACAATCCTACACCTCTCGCTCAGTTCTTCCTGTCCTTCCTCCATCTGTTTCCTGCTTTTCTGATGGAGTTATTTGTAAAGTTTCAGGGAGAATCACCCCTGTCCTGCTAAAAATGACAATGACTCGACATTAAAATTTATTTTGAATTTTTAATGTTGTTTATTTATTACTCCATATTTTGAAATTACTATCTGTTCATTAGTAACATAATACAA
Organism: Ptychobarbus kaznakovi; assembly: GCA_027422405.1. Lineage (NCBI taxonomy): Eukaryota > Metazoa > Chordata > Actinopteri > Cypriniformes > Cyprinidae > Ptychobarbus > Ptychobarbus kaznakovi. The sequence continues at coordinate 24,640,814 of CM049801.1, forward strand.
AAATTGACCATTAACATTTGGCAGTGATGCAATTTTATATTTAAATATTTGCATTAATGTTTTAAATACATTTAAATATAAAATTGCATCACTGCAAAATAAATAACATCCATATAGAAAATATTCAGAAAATAAGAATAGCATACACATTTATGAATTAATCAATGAGGCATTTATATAGCATTTAGCATCTTTTATTATTTTCAGTTAGCATTAATTTTTATATTTTTAGTTTTTATTTAAATTTTAGTTTAAAGTTTATTTTGTTTTATGTGCTTTTGTCATTTTTTATATTCTATTTAGCTTTAATTTGTTTTGGTTTCAGTTTTAGTATTTTTAGTACTTCAGCTTAAATGTATTTTTATTACAGTTAACTGCTAAGTGAAAACGTCACATTTTCCTGTTTTGTCATCTAATATATATTTTATTTTATTTAAACTTTATTTTAACGACTGAAAACATTTTACATTTTAGTCAATAAAAACAACGCCGCTAGTACATTTCATAAAGAACAAAATGTCACGTACCACACTGAATTAAACAAGACATTTTAAGTAGAAAGACTTAAAGTTTTTGTTGTTGTTTTCTTGTAAAGCGTACTTCAATAATCAGTTTTATTTACAACTTTAAAAAAAGGTTTCCTTGTTACACGTTACATGTGCTCTCTATTATAATAACAATAAATTATGCATAATTACATGCAAGTAACCCTAAGCCAAACCCCAATCCTAACCCTAACCGTATAGTAAGTACATGTAGTTAATATTAATATTACTCATTACTTAAATGTATAATTACACTGTAAAAAGGACACCTTTGAATAAAGTGTAAAAAATACTAAAAGATCCACTAAAAATAAAAGTCTCAGCTAACATTGAAATGATTTTGTTATAGAAGAAATTAGTAAAAGATTGGTATAGATAGTTTACTTCAGTGCTGAGTTTGTGGCTCAAAATTATGTAGCAGGTCATGTGTATTATTTAGAAAAGCATCAATACAATAGTTAAACCAAAGTAAAAATGCACTATTTCACCCAATGGTTGTGTGTGTTATGAATCTAGCTTAGCAACATGCCAATGCTAAACTGTATTGGAAACCACTTTGATTCAAGCCACCTGTGTGCCTTTACCAGTTAGGATGCTGCATATGTGGGGAGCAAACAGCGCTGCAGTTTTGGAGCACAGCTGTAGTGAGGAAGAATGGAGGATGACAGGGGTTAACCGAATCGAATTCTCGGTTGACTAGCTGGTTCTGTAGGCTATAAATCACATCGCACGATTGTTCATCTGAACGCTTCTGCTCTGCCATACACAAACGAAGATGCTCACCGAGCAGCCAACAACGACTGGAGGACTTTCACTTCAGTCCCTTCATTTACATATCCCTCTCGCTCTCCCTCATCCTCTCGCACACTTTGCATTCCCTTTCCGTCTGTTCTTCCATTAATTTGTTTTTGTGTCTCTTTCGCAGTTTAATGAGATGTGGACAGGCTGTGTTTCTCTGTTGTAGTCATCTAATGGGTTGTTTGCACTTCTCTTAGATCTAAACCTCAGCATTCACTGTCAATGCTACTTTGAAGAAAAAGTATTCAACACCCTCGCTTCTGTCAAATGTTGTTTTCGAAACATCTTCAATTATTTGTGAACCCGTCCTTTAGTTGTATCAAATACTGTTGGAAAGAAAATCTAAGTAAATCTCTTTAATATCTCAGTTGCTAAAGCACAATATTAGACCACTGAAGTCTCCTGCTTCTCAGATGTTTCGCGGGAGGAAAAGGAAGCCAGTAATCTCACATGTCTCCTTTAGAGTTAAAGAAAATAACTCAACAATGTTAGTATGAACTCAAACATTTCCCAAAACCGAATTATCAGCACTAAACCTTACACATTCATTTTATTGCCATAAACTCTTACTGTACACTACCATTCAAAAGTTTATCATTTGCAAAATGTTTTAGGTTTTTGAAGGAAGTGTCTTATTCTCACTAAGGCTGCATTCATGTGATCAAAAATACAGTAGGAACAGTAATATTGTGAAATATTAATACAATTAAAAACAACTGTTTTCTATTCTAATATATTTTATTCCTGTGAAAAGGTCTTCGGTGTCAATTTATTTCCTGTGAAACACCAGGGGGCCCCTGATCAAATATGTTTTAATTTTAGTTTCGTTTGGAGTAGAGGTTATGAAAATGAATGCATTATTTCAAGTCTCCAGATCTTCGGTGTCACATGACCCTTCAGAAATCATGCAGATAGGCTGATTTGGTGCTCAAAAAACATTTCTTATTATCAATGTTGAAAATAGTTCAAAGGTTCAGCATTTGTTTGAAAGACAAATATTATGTAACATTATAAATGCATTTACTGTCACTTTTGATCAATTTAAGTCATCTTTGATGAATACAAGTATGACATCTTTTTTTGGTGTTGGGGAAAAATGCAATTTTTCCTGAAAGAAAATCTTTTAAAATGTACTGTAAACATTAAAATTGATACTTACATGGAAAACTGGGAATTTTTTATAAAAAATTATAAAAATGTCTAAGGGCTTTTTGTGTGTTTTTCCCCCCCCATACAATTAAATTAAATGGGGTCCAATGTTACTTTATACCCTTCTCGTTTGAGCTGTGCAGCGCGGACCGTTTATCAGCTCTGCGACACAAACAAACTTGTATTTTTCTATCATTTAATGTTTCTATATTCCACTTTTTATATTTAAAACATCAATCTCATAACATTATTTAGTCAATAGTGTATGTGCAGTCTAAATGCATTTACAAGTGCTAAAAAATAAGTGTATAGAGGCTCTATAATAGAGCCCTGAATGTTTAATCATACTTATGATCTATATATATATATATATATATATATATAAGTATGATTAAACATAGGCACTTAGCTAATTTAAACATATAGCCTATATTTTTAAGTGTATCCCATGTATTCTGACACCTATATGAATGTCTTTGGGCTTAGCCCCGTATATCCACTCACCCTAGAATCACCCTTGATTCTGATGTATTCAACTTTTTTCTTCTGCCTTCAGTATCACTTGAAACATGACCTTGTAAAGCGTCTCTACTCTTTCAAACAAATGGAGAGATACAAACTCAGTGTCTAGAAGTATAGATTTCTAGTCTCTTCTCACAGAAAGTTCCCGCCAGTAAAGTATTATGTAATCTGAAGCGAGAAGCCCAATGGCAGAGTTTTCTGAGCGTCGGTTATGATCACAGACAAACTTCAATTGAAGAAAGCAATAAACATGTTCCACCGCAGGCTGCGTTAGGTAGACGCTCGCTAGTATGGAGTGACATATTACTACAAATTTTTGCACTAAATTTCTTTCCTTTGGTTTTCTAACCAGGGGGAAGATTTTAATGAGGATAATTTTAATCTAAAATCACACATTGCCCTAAAATATTACAGCCCTCGTATCTCCACTGAGACTCCGATCCTGAAAACAGCCCATAAACTGATGCGTTTTATTTAGAAGTTCAGTCACTCACGAGATCTTAAACTTATGGTGGAAACAAAACCGCTATGATACACTGCCGCTTTACCACCTCACTTACCTCTGAAAGGCATTTTGCTCTCTTAACCTACAAATCACAGCCACGCAGTCGCCCCGAGGCACAGCGTATGAACATTAACGTGGAGCGTTCACATCTGTGTTGACGACCCGAGGGACACATAGACCGGCACGGGTTGATTGTGAAGTCTCGGACAGGCAGCACGGGCTGAGAGAGTGGGCAGACTGCGGGCAGAGGCGTGACAGCGAGTCCTAATGAAGCCCGAATCCAGTTCTCTCATTAGAGGCTCGAATTCAGGCATCCCCTGAGAACAACCCTTATTACAGACCCCTACTAACCTCAGACGCAGAGAGAAGAAGTTAAAAGAGAGTGCATGAGTCGTGCATGGAGAAAAAGAAAGAGGCATGGAGGAAGATAAAGAGTTTGTGAGAGATGGAGAGGATGAGAAAACATACCAGCAGAAAACTGCATCAATGCACTGAAGGACAGAATGTATCAGACATATTAGAAGCCTGTATTTATTTGTGGCATTACTATTCAATTACTATTAAAGGACAACATGTCATTTTACTCAATTTCATGTTGTTCCAAACACAAACGACTTTCTTTCTTCTGCTGAACACAAGTGAACTTGAAATTTGATGCACAAATATAAGAGATTACATTTGTGATCATTTTATGGTGCTTTATCCCATTTTATAGTTGCAGCTGTCAGACAAAATAAAAAGAAACGTAAAAAGAAATGATTAAGTAATGAATAAATGATCACAGTTTTAATTCATTTTAACATTTTAAAGTTAATATTGGGTAAGGTGATGGAGTCCTTATAAATGAGCTGAAAATGGCACCAAAAATTATGCAGAATATAATACTGATCAAATGTCAAAATAGGAACAAGTATTAAAATAAAATATTTTTTTTTTGGTGTTTTTGCCTTTTATTGATAAGACAGTAGTGGGAGAGAGAGGGGGGGATGGGGTCAGGAAAGGTCCGCGAGCCAGGACATGAACACGGGATGCCTGAAGTGCAACGGCGTTACATGTCGACGTGCTGCCCACGTGGCTATCGGCACTGATTTAGGTAGCATTTTAAGTGCATGTACAGTACATTCACAATATTTAAATGAATAGACCAGCAAAATAAATTATATTTTACTATTACAAAATAGGACACAGGGCAGTGGAATGGAAAGAAATACAATGTCTGGAGAACATTTTTTTTTTTTTTTTTTTTTTTACTTGAGTGGCACATTTTCTGAACACGGTGAGATTAAAGACATATAATATAGCACATGATTACAAAGAAATGCAATGAAATAAGAAGCTCAGTGGAATCCAAAAATATGTTTACACAAGTAACTAGTATATAGTACTACTAGTAGTACAGTTTCTTGCATCAAACAAAACTATTTTAGTTTCATTGACGGCCAAATGTTTTTCTTTTATAGCAATGTAGGAAGGTCTCCATAGCTAAGATGTGTTAGAGAAATGAAGGCATCACTTGTATCAGACGTGAGCTTCTCTGGATTGCCTACATTTATTTGTGGAACTAGCGTTTAGTTGATGTCAGCGTGCAGCCTGCAAGTATACATGAGAGGGCACATCACTGAAAGTTTAATTAAACCTTTTGCATCTCAGTGTACATAGTTTGTTTCTAGCACAACGCCCCGTTGTGTTTCCACAGGGGACGTCAGGATAAACGCAGCTGTTGTGCAATACGCACTCTTGGATCTCAGCGATAGCATTGACATCATAGCACAGGGCTTAATTAAACACAGCCCATTGTTATGTCTCCTGGAGATGAGAACAGCAGAAATTAAAGAATGCACTCCAAGAATGACACGCATCGCTTTTATCACGCTAAAGGTCTCGCGCTCATATTTCTCGGTTTCCGCCACCAAATAATCTGTGTTTTTCCTCTTCCTAATGGGATGACATCCAGTCCGAGCAGCTCGAGAATCCGATCAATGAGAAGAGCAGCACGCCAAGAGATTTGATCAGATCTCAATATCCCGCCTCTCTGAATCCAATTTGATTTTCTCGAGAGAAACAGAAGAGGCTCTTAGGATCAAATCCGCCGTCTTATTGATTGTGTTGCTAACCTACGCCACTTACCAAAGAACATGCACAATGTCCTCATGCTGGGATGCTAACCAATGAATAAACAGTCCGAGAAAAAACACAGTCATTAACAGAAGCCCCGGGGGATGCTCCGGCTACATCTGACATCTTAACTGTGTGATCGATATGTGTCTTTGTACGGCTGTGTGCACTAGAGATAATTGGCATCCTGGTTTAGCCGGATTTGAGCTGACGGTATCTGATTCCTGTGGGACCACTCACTTTGAGTAGTGGCTTATTGCGGAGCACTAGAGATACTCTGTGATGGACATGTTCTTCCATCAAAGCAGATTTTGATGCACCAAATTGTAATATGAATGTGCACTGCATAGAAAACACAGCAGAATGTTAAAATTGCAAGCCTGTTGTATTTAATAAAATGTGAATTAACTTAAATAACGTAACTGCATCGAGTTATGGGCCCTGCATGTGTGGCCACTCGACGGGAGCCCTTCGTCCTCCCAGAGCGTGTCCTAGACACTATGGCAGAAGCTAGAGCCCCGTCTACTAGGCGCCTCTACACTCTGAAATGGTCAATTTTCTCGGCTTGGTGTCAAGACCGCGACTTAGACCCGGTCACCTCCAATGTGTCAGTGGTTCTTTCATTTCTGCAGGAGATGCTGGATAAACAGCGTTCCTCATCCACCATCAAAGTTTACATGGCAGCCATAGCGGCTTTCCATGCCCCTATTGCTGGCCGATCAGTGGGCAGAGATAGTGAGGTAATTCAATTTTTATGAGGCGCCAGGAGAATGAATCCCCCACATCCTCGTACAGTTCCACCTTGAGACTTACCAACCGTACTAAGGGCCCTAAAGGGCCCCAGTTTGAACCATTGCAATTCTCGAGCCTCAGAGTACTCTTGGTGAAAACTGCCCTGCTGTTAGCACTGGCATCGGTCAAGCGAGTAGGAGACCTGCAGGCCCTTTCCGTCAACCCTGCTTGCCTGGAATTCGGGCCTAATGACTCCAAGGTCGTCCTGAAACCAAGGCTGGGTTATGTACCTAAGGTGCTCTCCACTCCATTCAGAGCCCAGGTCATAGCGCTTCCGTGCTTTCCGCCTCGACGGGTAGCCACGAATCCCTGCTCTGCTCGTCAGGGCCCTGAAAGTATACATTGAGCGTTCTGCCTCGTACAGAAAGTCAGAACAGCTTTTTGTTGGCTTCGGTAACCGCGCTAAAGGTGGCCCTGAAGCAGAGAGAATGGTTAGTGGAGCTATGCTACATTTATTTGCATACATTGGGGTTGCAGTGCCCCACCGGAGTCAGAGCCCATTCCACCAGAGGCATCGCCCTTTTCCTGGGCATGGTCCAGCGGGGTGTCCATTTCAGGCATTTGTGAGGTGGCTCGGCTGGTCCTCCCCGTCCACATTTGTAAGGTTTTACAACCTGGATGTCCTTGCCTTGCAGGCCAGAGTCCTTCTGCTTAAGCAGCAATCTTCCAGGTTCACTTGACCAGCATTGTTCAAGCCCCTCTTTTGCTTGGTTTGTCCATAACTATATGGACACCAGGTATCACTTATGGGACGACACCCAGGCCACGGATGACCCACTAGGCTCACCCTGTGCTTGGTGTATTCTATTGACTCCCCTGGGCCTAATCCCACGTGAGTCTTGGTTTCGAGTCGTTCCTTCTGCTATGAGCTGCACGCCTCGGTTGCTTCCTTTGAAAAAATCTGAGATGCAGTGGCAGAGCAGCTGATTATATAGCCAGACGCCTCTCCCATAGACATTGGCTTGCTCGCCACCGCCGTGTATTGGTTCGTTTTTTAATCCTACATGAACCAATCACGTGCAGTTATAACTGCGTGATTCAAATAGGCTTCAGTTGAAGAGGAAAAAGGATTTTTCCCATACAAGCGTCGATACTCGATGCAGTACTCACTCCCATATCTCAGGGAACCGAGGTTACGATAGTAACAGAGTACGTTATTTTAACATGAGTGCCATGTTTTTACTCAACACTGTGAGACACTGCAACAGACAGAAATTCAATGGTCCTGTATGTTTGTCTGGTCCATGTTTACATATAACAACAAAGGCAAAGCAATGCAAGAACAATGTTTTTTATTATTTATTTAAAAACGCAAGACAGGAGAGTTAGATGAAAAAATATGTTTATTTTTTTTACTTTAATTTGATTGCTTAATTTTTAGAATGCCGTGAGACATTGTAAAAGATGCAAATGCAATGGTGAAACATGTACCTCTAATGCATGTTTTCATAGAAATACAATGGAAAAGCAGCTCAGTGGAATGTGAGATATAGGGCAGTAGACTTAAAAAAGTGTTTCTAGGCTTTGCGTTTTTCAAAGTTGAACTTATTTTAACTTGATTGTTGCATTTTTAGGTCACTGTGAGACGCAAATGCAATGGTAAAATGTCGATCTAGTGCAGATTTCCACAAAAAAGTTCTGGAAAAGCAGCACAGTGGAATGTAAAAACTTATCTGAAAACTGTTTAATTTATTTTAAAACATAGGCCAATAGAATGGAAAAACACAATGTCTAGAGACACGTTGAAATTGTTTTAATGTAGTTGAGTGCTGTATTTTTACTATGCTGTAGAGATGATCTTGTGATCCTCTAGTCAGTCTAGTGCATGCTCACATAAAAAACTAAACAACAGAAAAGCATTGCAGTGTAAACCAAAAACTCTATTTATTCATTTAGTTATTTATTGCGTAAAAAAATGCATTTAAAAATATTTATGTAGAAAAACAATAAAAAATGCATCGCTCACATTGTTAGAGCATTGGAGATGCTGCAAAAGACCCAAGATGCGGATGCAGTGGTCAAAGGCGTCCACCTACTGTAGCACGTTTACATAGAAAAATAATGAAAATGCAGTGGAATGAAAAAAATGTGTATGAATGGCTCCTAAGATTATTATTATTTATTATTTTTTTTGTCTGTCAGGTTAAAAACATGAGTTTGATTGCATAGAAAAGTAATAACACGCCTTCTCAACAAGTTGTGAACTAATATGTGAACTCAATCAATAGGGACCTAAAAGGTGAAATTGCTTCCTGAGGTCTTTCAAATATGGTTTCCTTATATAAAATATCTGTGTCTATAAATATAAGATTACAGTTTAGTGCAGACTGACACACACACACACACACACACACACACACACACACACACACACACACACACACACACACACACACACACACACACACACACACACACACACACACACACACACACACACACACACACACACACACACACATTATACACACAAATAAACTAAATTAACAGGAGACGGTGTAGTAAAAATAAATTATGGGGACTAAACAAAATCACCTTCTCCTTGTAATACCTATGACTGTAATCTATTCTTGAAACTATTCTAGCACAGCAGACAATAATACAGTGTATCAGCTAATTATAGCATTTATAAATTATCATTTTAATTCTTATATAGTCACACAATATGGATATTCCACTAGAATTGTTCCATAACATTACCAAACAAATAAATAAATAATGTCAAAAAGCATTGCAGAACACATGTATGTGTCTAATGTTGTAAAGGGTGTATTTGTAGTCCAGTCACAGCAAACAAAGTGTGGCAGCCCTCTTTTTTTATTTATTTCCTGAGTCATTTATCTTACAGATGTCTGCACATGCATGTTGTCATTACAAATGAGTTCCCTGGGTTTTACCTTAGTGCTTTCACAACCTACAGTGTGCGCCAGTAAAAAAAAAAAAAAAAACACTGCTTTACTGCAAGCGTTTTTCAGGTGTCTGGGATATAAGTGAACTTTTGTCATCATAGCTTTTGTGCTAAAACACCACCTAATCACCGTCTGAACAGTTTATTCTCTTCATTCTGTCCTATTTACTGTTAAAACTCTGCAAAGATAGAAACATTTTTAGTACAAAGATTTATGAAAAACTGCTATTAATCACAGTTCTTTGATCCGAAGTCCAACCTTGACCCTAAACTAGAACATTCTCTCACTGCTTAGTTACCAACCATTATGGACCATAGCTTTTTTTTAAACTTAAATATCATTAATAATAAAAAAAGTAAGGCACTTCAATAATGCCGGAGTAAAAAATACAAATAAAATCAAAATATGAACACTCCACATTTCTCTATATTTGCTGCACAGGAGATGCATTCTGCTGTCATACAATCTTGCTTCTTGGCAACAAACACATTTAGACAATTTCTCATAACATACAAATAATTAATGTGACTGGTGTTGTGATGCGATTTAAATGTTTAAAAAATGAAGTTTACTCTCTAACAAATGCAAATCTTATTTATGATGATAGAACAAGAAGAAAAGGAAAGGAAGAGAAGAAAATAAAAGAAAAAATAAAATAAATAATTGACTACTTGATTGACACTACTTGGATGTTTTGATCTACAATGTAAATTCTACACACTCATTCTGAAAACGCACATTGTTATGTAGTTATTTTTATTGTATTTAAAGCGTATTTTAAAAATAAGTACATATGTACAGTTAGGACACCATTTGCACACCATTGCCTCTGGTTAACAAATCCATTTTCCTCACTTTGCAAGAACATGATGCCAATGAAGGGTTAAGGGAGTACTAAACCCAAAAAATGAAAGTTTCCTCACTATTCACTTACCTCCAGGCCATGTAAATGACTTTGTTTCTTTAGCCGAAGAGAAATTAAGGTTTCACAGGAAAACATTCCCAGATTTTTCTCCAGCTAATGCAAGTGAACAGGGTGTAGACTAGACTAAACTAGACTAATTAGGTATTGGTCTATTCATACTTCAATTAGGGATTTGTACAAGTACCTGTTTTATAAGAAAATATTGAACTGGATGTCCTGCATGAGTCAGCAGTAATTAATGCACGGAACCAGATGATTGAACCACTATGCACTCTGCTAAATTCCCCGTTTGCACTTCACCAAGGAAATAATTAGGTCCAAAATAACCACACTCTCAGCTTCATCTTCTGCAGTCAGCGAGCGATTGCATATTTAACCTAGCTAAATGCATGGGAATACGCTCATTCTAAGTAATTAGTTTGCACTGGTTATTTTGGCAGTTCCTGTCAGATTTTGCTTAAGGGGGGGTCTTGTGTCAGGAGTCAAGCTCAAAGAACCCTGAATGTTCCTGCTCCACGGCTGCTTTTAGCCTTCGACCTTAATAAGAGCCCTGAGGAATGTGTTTACCTCGTTCTGATGATGTCATCACCTCTGTACCCTTTCCTTAACCTGCAGGACACAATTCCTGGAGTTTCACAGGTAGAAATTCAGCCTGTTGTGAGGAGTAAAAAAAAAAAAAAACACATATATATATATATACATACATATACACACTCACTGGCCACTTTATTAGGTACACCTTGCTAGTACCGGGTTGGACCCCCTTTTTCCTTCAGAACTGCCTTAATTCTTCGTGGCATAGATTCAACAAGGTGTTGGAAACATTCCTCAGAGATTTTGGTCCATATTGACATGATAGCATCACGCAGTTGCTGCAGATTTGTCGGCTGCACATCCATGATGTGAATCTCCCGTTCCACCACATCCCAAAGGTGCTCTATTGGATTGAGATCTGGTGACTGTGGAGGCCATTTGAGTAAAGTGAACTCATTGTCATGTTCAAGAAACCAGTCTGAGATGATTTGAGCTTTGTGACATGGTGCATTATCCTGCTGGAAGTAGCATCAGAAGATGGGTACACTGTAGTCATAAAGGGATGGACATGGTCAGCAACAATACTCAGGTAGACTGTGGCGTTTAAACAATGCTCAATTGGTACTGAGGAGCCCAAAGTGTGCCAAGAAAATATCCCCCACACCATTACACCACCACCAGCAGCCTGAACCGTTGAGACAAGGCAGGATGGATCCATGCTTTCATGTTCTTTACGCCAAATTCTGACCCTACCATCTGAATGTCGCAGCAGAAATCGAGACTCATCAGACCAGGCAACGTTTTTCCAATCTTCTATTGTCCAATTTTGGTGAGCCTGTGTGAATTGTATCCTCCGTTTCCTGTTCTTAGCTGACAGGAGCGGCACCCGGTGTGGTCTTCTGCTGCTGTAGCCCATCTGCTTCAGGGTTCGACGTGTTGTGTGTTCAGAGATGGTATTCTGCATACCTTGGCTGATTAGCAATTTGTGTTAACAAGCAATTGAACAGGTGTACCTAATAAAGTGGCCGGTGAGTGTGTGTGTATATATATATATATATATATATATATTGTTAAAAATATAGTTTATTAAATATAAACTAAATACAAAACTTCAGGTGGCATATCAATCTATGATGGCATATTTATCTGTGGCTCAGTTTTAATTCTGAATCCTTACATTCAGATTGCAGTTCTGCACCCTGTTTTATAACTCAATTGAAACTCAATTCAAATTCAGCCAATTCAGATGGAATTTAAGATGCATTCTCAGTTCAACTTTGAATGGCGTGCAACACTGTCAGCAGATGCCGAAGCAGAGCCTGAATGTGTATTAACTGTCCATTTCTGTCCATGTTATTCAGAACGTGTTGTGGTCTCAGGTTTCTAAAATAACTTCTAGCAGGACGGCATTAGGGAAGAGGATAAGATTACTGGTATTTCTCTAGTGCTTCGAGAAACCCAAGACTGTATCTTCTGCTCCACTCCAGGGCCAAAGGACTGTTTAATTATGCACTTCAATATCAAGCGTTTAATGTTATTCTCTCTGTGCAGTCAACAAACTCCATTCTGGGTTTTGAAAAGTGATCATTAAGGAATGAGCTGTCTGCAGAAGGGACTGATAAAAAGAAAAAAATACTAAGAGGAGGGTGCCTTTGTGACTGTTACACAGTAATTAACAGTTTTAAATGTGAAGAGAGAGGCCTTTGCTCATAATTAAAGTCAGACACGATACACTAAACGCATCCTGAAGTCCCTCCGGGAGGAAGACAAGGGCGATTTCACTAACGAGCTATTGTAGTCTGATGAGCCAGTGAGGAGAGGGCAATACAGTGACTCTGCCAGCAGAAGGGGATGTACTGCCTGGACATGAGATAAGGAGTAAGGACCAATACAATCTCTAAGGAAATATTATTACGCTATGTGTGAAATTTCTCCCCAAAACAGGCCTATCAAGAGAGGTCAGACTCTTCTTACAAACCGAGGTCATACTTTTGAATAACACTTGCTATCTTTAATTCCATGCCCTCACATGAAGGCAACACAAATTGCTTATGTAGCTGAAGGGCTAAAACAATATCCCTACCTCTCATGATGCTTTGCGAGTGAATTATGTAACTTATAGCAAACAATAAACAGCTGGCGATCATGAATAAGGTTGTTTTGCTCAGAAGAAAAAAGCATTTACGATTGATGAAGGAGTCATATGATGTGATTTCAAGTTTTCCTTTCTCTTTGAGGTGTTACAAGCTGTTTGTGCATAGATAAGATCCCTGAAGTTGCAAAGACTAAAGTCTCAAAACCAAAGAGATATTATTCTATAAAAGTTAAGACTCGTCCACGCCCTCTTAAAACGCCTCATTTAAACACGCCCCCACATGTCTACATCACGGTGTGGAAATATTTACATAACACCGCCCAAATGTATGCGCAAAGAAAGAAGGTGGAACTATTATTCTCGCTGTAGTGTTGTTGCTGCCGCCGGCGCCATGTCCTGGAGACACTGTGTTTCATTGTGAAAGTGAAAGTACTTTGTTTGGGCTTCCAAAAGAGGACACAACTAGAAATCAGTGGTTAGGTTGTATTTACAACACTGTTCCAGAACAGTTCAACCCAAATATTAGAGTGTGTGCGGCACATTTTACGGAGGACTATTTCCTGAACCTGGAAGAGTAGCCTACAGTGCCAGTCATGCACAAAGGCTGTTTCTATAAAGTGGGGCAATTCCAACTTTGCGAGGACAGTCTGGCGCTTCTGACTCACAGCCTGTTAGTACGTTTTTTAATTTAAAGAATTTGCCACTGACGATTCAAACGCGAGTTTTGAGCAGTGTAGAGTAGTGCTTGTTGTCATGGTAATGTTTACGTGGTGCAGCGCATAAAAATACAGTATAAGTCATTATAATCAGTAATTATGTCCCCACTGGGTGCAACAAATGCCTCGTTTCTAATGGGTTTTATTGTTTTTGTGTGGTCGTGCCAGGACACGGCATTACAATACGGTAAGGGGCGTAACATTTCCGTCTCACGCTTGAGGTATTCGGCCAATCACAACGCACTGGATAGCTGGCCAATCAGAGCACGCCTCGCTTCTCAGAACGATGAGCTTTTTTAAAAATCGCGTTTCAGAAAGGCGGAGCATAGAAGAGCAACAAGAATATACAGTATGTGGAAAATGTGTTTTTTGAACCTTAAACCGCATAAACACATTGCATTACACCAAATACACAAAATAATGTTATTTTTAGCAAACTCATATGACCTCTTTAAATGGCATCACGCAAAGCACACCGAAGACTCACCTGGCTAAATCAACAATGCAACACTTTAATAAACATATTGTATACATACAGTCCATATATAATTACATAACACTTTTTAAAAGCAGTTTTCTGTATAAAACTAAATGTGCAGTGCATTGGGGGATTGCATTCTACATATAGAATCAATGCTGCTTGCCTTTTGGAAAGGCCTTGGGGAACGCAATTAGGATTCCTTATAAAATTGTCTAAAGATGCAGCTCACTAAGTTTCGGAAGAGATCAAAATTGTAGAATTATGCAAAATGCATTTTTCACATAAACCACATTTTGTATTTCTCCAATGTTCAGCATGAAAATACAATAAACCCTCTCTTTTTACTAAGTATATAAAATGTTTTACTACATGAATGTTTATGTAGACACTTTCAAGTTAACTGCATTTCCTTTAACCCTTAACACAACGCAATGCAATGATTAATTCAAAATATGGGTGTGAAACATTGGGTCCTATTTTTACAGACTTTTCTTACAGTGCAAGCATAGCATCAAAGATAGAGCTAAGAGAGAGAAAAGAAAACCCTGTCTGTCATTGGTGACGATAAAAGATAGTCCCGCCCCCAAAATAATCATTGGTTGAGTCTATTGCTCAAACAAGAATTTGATAGCACCTCACAATGTTACACTTTTCAGGGAAATCAACCTACAAATGGCTTAATTATAGTTGTTCTCTGTATATTAAACTTGAATTAAAGAAAATATTTTATCACTGAAAAAATGACACACATCAGCTTTGATCAAACGCACATGATTTAAGGCCACTTCAGAACTGGAGCACTTTTCCCTCAAGTGAAGTGAAGTCAGTGATTAAGCGGAGGGAAATATTAGATGCCTCTCTGACCACAGCAGGGGAGCAGTAATCTCATATTTATAGTACATGTTAACTCATTTGTAACTGTCTTTATTAATCAGCAGATAGCTGTGGCTGAATAATTTTGTGGCTTCGAAAAACTAATTAAAACTTCATTAAATGTGAAACTAATTAACTGTTGAGTGTGTAAAATCTGACGAGTAAAAACACCAGCAGCCCAAACTCATTAGAATATCTCCGTTTCCAGGTTCGGCAGGTTCCCTGTCCTCTGTTTGCCGAGATGTTGAAAGGAGGAATCAAGAAATCTACAGTTTTAGAGTTTTATGAAGGTCAATCTAAGACATTTAAAGTCCTTTTTAAGCCCAAATAAAGATAATTTAAAGAGCAAATTGAATGAAACTCAATATGTCAATATGTTCTCTGAATGTAAATGTAGAAAAGTTGTTTTATCAACAGCCTGAATGATGGAAAGGACTTACTGTATACTGTCTGATCACACCGCAAAAAATGAAGTTCTTTCTCAGTATTTTTGCCTTGTTCTCCATGCATTAATGTTATTGTTTTAAACAACCTCAACTACCTTCATTTTGCATCTCAAGTAAATGTCTTGATTTAAGGAAGTTTAGATGTTTGTATTTGAAAACAAGATAAAAATTCTGTGGATTTTTGATTTATTCTTTTTTTTTTTTTTTGCAGTGCATGCAACATTTAATGTCATGGATTTATGAAATGTTGACTTTCTGCTCTGAGGACATTGTTTTAGACCTTCATTTGTGGAAGAGCAAATTAAGACTTTTAAGACCCTGGAAATAAAGAGCTTGTTGTAATTCACACAACATTCCGTCTGAAAAGATAATTAATTGAAACTAAGAAGCAAAATATTTGTGAAAACACAACAATGCACACATTCAATGTTTGCTACACATAAATGCTACACTTGGCAGAACAACTGAAACGAGTAGGAGACAGGGTTGATTGCTCTGTAAAAGTAAAAAAAAAACAAAAAAATCACTGTTTTGTCAACAAAGAATTGCAGATGAGGTCATGCATAATAAAAAATTGTCACTTTGGGAAGGAGAATGGTTCATATTCACACAGTCTAATGCTGGGTATTGGATTCAGCATAAATACAGCTTTGTGCAAAATCAGAATCTGCCGTCTGTGCGTTCACATACTTTTAGGATGAAATTCTGCCAAGAGCATGAAGAGCATCCCCAGATCATCTCATTATTACCTCTAGCACCAGATGCTTATCATCTCAAGATCCTTTATTGTGTTCCAGCTCTGTGCAATCCTCCAGATAGTGCTGGTCCAATGGGGAGGACAGAGACTGTGACAGCCACTGATGGACAGGACCAATAATATCACAGCCCTGTTTTCACAATCCAATCAAAACCCGTGGATAAAATCAAGTCATTATTTCAGTCAGAAACACATCAATTAAATGTGATGTGAACGCCATATGATTGTGAATACTGGCTAGGCTGTGAATGTTTGCTACAGTATGTTGCAAGAATAATGCAAAGATTGCACATAAAATCCAGAGAATCTTGCAATGCAATTAAGCAAATAATAGAAAGAAGATCTGCACACTGTTATTCTCCCTTAAGTCAAAAAAGTTAAAAGTGGCAACATTTCGGTCAAAAATGCTGTTTAAACAGTAAATGTGACCTAAAAAACAACAACACTGAAATCTTTTATGTTTATTATAAATCAACAGCCGAGACATAAAAGTACCGTTTTTGCCAAACTTACATTAAAGAAAAAGTTTCCCCAAAATACAATTTGATGAAAATGTACAAACACTCAGGCTATTCAAGATGTAGTGAGTTTGTTTCTTCGTTAGAACAGATCTGGAGAAATTTTGCGCTACATCACTTGCTCTCCAATGGATACACTACAGTGAATGGGTGCCGTCATGACTGAGAGTCCAAACAGCTGATAAAAACCTCACAATCCACAAGTAATCTACACCACTCCAGTCCATCGATTCACATCTCATGAAGTGAAAAGCCATGTGTTTGTAAGAAACAAATCCATCATTAATATTTTTAACTTCAAATTGTTGCTTCTGGCTAAAGTATGAGTCCATAATCCACAATACGACTTTAAAAGTCCTTCCCTTGTTATCTTCTCACTTCAAAATCCACCAAAATATTGATTTAGAATGGTTTTGGACTATTTACATTTAAACAGCACATATTTCTCTCCTGATTCAGACAAGATGACTTCTTCAATGGATAAAGCAATATTTATGGATAGAGGACTCCTATTTTAGCCAGAAGCAACAGTTTAAAAAAAAAAATAATAATAAAAAACATCTGTTTCTTACAAACATACAGCTTTTCACTTCACAAGACATTAATTGATGGACTGAAGTTGTGTGGATTATTGTGATGTTTTTATCAGCTGTTTGTACTCTCATTCTGACGGCACCCATTCACTGCAGAGGATCCATCGGTGAGCAAGTGATATAATGCTACATTTCACCAAATCTGTTCAGATGAAGAAACAAACTCATTTGCATCTCGAATGACCTGAGGGCGAGTGCATTTTCAGCAAATTAGCATTTTTGGTTGAGCTATTCTATTAAAGGAAGGACTGATTTCTAGAGACTTGCATAATATAAAGACGTTAATGTGGGCTCCTTGAACTTAGACTGGCTTGTAAGCACTTAGCACACATGAAACTTGTATTGAAAAGTGCAGATCTGTGTTCTGCTCTTTGTGAGTTTGTAATGATACTGGGGCATTGCTGAGAATAACTTCATTGTTGCCAACAGAGTCTCTCCAAACAGAAAAATAGGGAAATAAATAGATAAATATTTCTGCAGCCAGTAGGGCAGATGTGCGTCGAGAAACTGTGCCCACTTACCCAACTTTAACTAGCTCTGAGAGAAGAATCCTGGAACCACATGATGAACCGAATCTCTCCAGCTTTTCCAGATCCAGATCCAGGGCAATGCCATTCTTGTCACGAGGATTTGTTCTGTCCTTAGAATGTGTCTGGAAGAGAAATGACAGCATAAACAAGGTAACAGCGAGCTCCAGTTCAACAGCCTGGATTTTACAATCTACTTTCCCTCTGCTGCATCTACTTTTAATGAATTCCCATAAATGTACAGCTCTCTGTATCGGGATATCTGCATATAATAGCCTCCATAGCCCCGTCTTGAATCCTGCCAGGGATACTGTCTGTACTGATGCAGGAGATAATTCAGACACACAAAACAACTATTTTGCACGAGCATGACAAGATAAGCAGCTGTGATTAATAGGTATGAGATGCCAGCAACAACAAACGCCTGGTATTCAGAACTGAGTCTGCTTCAAAAGAGAGCGAGGCAGACTTGCTGAGACTGAGAGAGGATGAGAAACAAATGAGACCTTTGTTGGTCTGAACCCAGAGGAGACTTTTAATGACTATATTTGAATTTCTTATCAAGTCAGTCATCTGAAGTTAAACTAATGAAAAGTTGCAGCGCTGGATGTGGTGTGTGTCCTCGCTTTGCCTCTGATAAAATTCCTGTTAGACACTTTAGCTTGAATGATAGATTGACTTTTTTAATCACCGTTTCTATCAATGTCTTTATTGTACATTTATGAATATGGCAGATGTTTTTAATCCAAAGTGACTTGCACTGCATTCAAGGTGTACATTTGACACTTCATGCATTCCCTGGGAATTGAACCTATATGACCTTGGCATTGTTAGCATAATGCTTGACTGCTTGTTATTGAATCGTTTTATTGTTAAATAACAATACTTAAGTTTTGTGTAATTGCTAACACACACACACACACACACACCACACACACACACACACACACACACAACACACAACACCACACACACACACACACACACACCACACACACACACACACACAACATGGCTGCATTTACTTGATCAAAAATACAGTAAAAATAGTAATGTGAAATAGTATTACAATTTAAAATGAATGTTTTCAACTTAAATTTATTTAAAAATATAAATTATTCCTGTGATGCAAAACAGGATATATTTGAAATATAAATCTTCTATAACCTAGATGTGTTTACTGTAACTTGATACATTTAACGCATCCTTGGTTTCTAAAATATTTAAAATAAAAATCTTAAGAAATTATATTTGACCCTGGCCACAAACCAGTCAGAATCTTATATATAATCTAACTGAATAAATAAGCTTTCCATTGAGTATGGTTCTGGATCGGACAACATTTGGTGAGATACAATTCCTGAAATCTGGAATCTGAGGGTGCAAAAAATCGAAATTAAAAATTGCCTTTACATCCAAACGGCTTAGCAATGCTTAAATAAAAATGTATAAAGTTTAAATATATTTATGGTAGGAAATTTACAGAATGTCTTCATGGAACATGATGTTTACTTAATATCCTAACTATTTTTTGGCATAAAAGAAAAATCTATACTTTTGACCCTTTACAATGCATTTTTGCTATTGCTACTTATATACCCCAGCGACTTAAGACTAGTTTTGTGGTCCAGGGTCACAAATGTCAAATGAAGGAATTATAATAACTGTAAAATATAACCGAAGAAATAGATTTACTCAACCTCCTTAGACCAGCATGACCCAGTCTATTGGCTAGATTAGAACAGAAGCCGCTTGATCGCCTCTTAATGAAATCCAGGCTTGAGGCTTGACTTATGTCACTTTGATTGGCTAAATTATCATGATGTCCATCGTCAGGCTCATGAGGAATCTCTCTGATCTGCCTGTAAATACATAACTTAACACTAGAGCCTGTAGCTCTGAAGACATCAGTGCAATATCCATGTTTATAAAGGTATAGTTAACCTAAAAATCTATATTTTAACATCTTTAACTCATTTGTACATGTCGATGCCCACTGTGAGTCATTCCACTTCTGAACTGTTTCAGCAGTCAACCCCATTGTTTTCTCTTGGTCATAACTGAAGGTGACACTTGCTCTTCCTTCCTTCCTCCTCATCATGTACATCTCTATGTGTCTCGTCTTTTGTGGAGGGAAGGCCGGAACTAATTAACGTCTCTAAGAACAGAGTCTAGTGCTCTTTATCTTTAAAGGTCAGTGGAGAGCTATAGGTCACAGCTTAACACAATCACAATGAGGAAATTCCTTCGAGAAACACCCTGCATTCAAACGACCCATCAGCTATTGCTAAAATAAAGCCTTTAGATGAGTGGCCAATTCCAGTGTCCAACACCATGAATGCAAGCAGCTGACCTTGCGTTTTAGTTAAAAGCTTAGTTGAAAAAAATAAAAAATAACACAATGCGAAAAATTACAAGCAATTTTAATGATTTAGGTTACATTTTATTAATGAAAGGCTAGCATTGAAACAAAATAATAATAATAGAATAAAATAAAAACTCTTTTTGGGTCACTATGTTATTATAATTTGTGTGTGTGTGTGTGTGTGTGTGTGTGTGTGTGTGTGTGTGTGTGTGTGTGTGTGTGTGTGTGTGTTGTGTGTGTGTGTGTTGTGTGTGTGTGTGTGTGTGTGTGTGTGTGGTGTGTGTGTGTGTGTGTGTTTGTGTGTGTGTGTGTGTGTGTGTGTGTTAAATAAATCAATACTTTTATCTGTATTAAACTGATCAAAAGTGACAGCACAGACATTTATAAAGTTACAAAAGATTTCCATTTCAAACAAATGCTGTTCTTTTGAACTTTCTATTCATCAAAGATTGAAAAAAAGTAAAGAAAAAACCTACCTTTTATAGCATTATAATAATAGGAAATGTTTCTTGAGCTAAATAAATGAATGATCAGCATGACCTGAAGACTGGAGTAATGATGCTGAAATAAATGACATTTAAAAAATATATTCAAATAGAAAACACAATATTCACAATATTATTGTTTTTGACAGCATTTCTGAACATTTACATGTGGCCTTGTTGAATATAAAGAAAAAATGTGTTAAAACACTTTTGCACAAAAGTGGAATTAAAATATGAAATAATCATATTTATCTCACTGATAACTCAGTACCATTTTGATGAGGTTATGTGACAGTGCCACACTATTAGACAGCAAGCTAAGTTAGCTCAAATTTGCTTGATAAAATGAATTTAAAGTTAAGTTATTGAAAGTTAACAAAAAAATCAAGCCAACATATTAACAAATTCCGTTGAGACAGAAGAAGGAAAATAACTTTAAATGGGTGACTTTTAGCCCAAACAAGCTGGAATAATTATCAGATGTTTTGCAGCGTATCAAAAGTAAGGCTACTCAATACTAAAAAGATGTTCCTAAAAAGATGGCGTGAGCACAGCGCTCATTGCCTTATGTTCTCTTTTGGCCTCTCTTTAAAAAGGCTGGACTATTAGCCGTAACACATAATATGGGTCTGATTTGGTGGAAAAGACAGACTGATTTTCCATTGCCTGAGTGGAACCAAAGGGTATTTCTCGCCAAATTCTTAAGACTTTAAAGGTGGTCGATCCATCCGAGCGAGCCGGCCTGCTTTTAACCTTGTTACACTGCATGACCTGAGACAGCCTATAATTGAAAACAAGAGAAAAAAGTTTGTCATCACAAATCAATTTTGACACAGAGCAACACAGGTTGAGAAAACCACATTTTAACACCCAAAGCCTGAGACTGTGTACCTTTGGTACCTTAAATGGATCAGCATGACCCAGGAACAAGATGAAATCATTCAGACGACCCCTCTCAGAGGAGTACAGGGGACACAAAACAGCAAACACGTGGTCTGCTACATTAATATACATTATCGGTCAAAAGTTCGGAATAATTATTATATAATATATTACTATTGACTAATAGTCAATCGACTAATGACTATTTTAATTCTTTTGAAAGAAGTTTCTTAAGGCTGCATTTAAAAAATACAAAACAGCAATATTAAAAAAGATTTTAATGAACTGTTTTCTAATTGTTATTGTGGGTTATTCCTTTGATGCAAAGCTTGATTTTCAGCATAATCACTCCAGTCTTCAGTGTCACATGATCCTTTAGAAATCTTTTCATGTATTTATTTATGTATTTTTATATATAAAGAACAGTATTTGTGTGAAATAGAAAACATTGTAGCATTATAAATGTCTTTGCTGTCACTTTTAGGCAATTTAATGGTTCCTTGCTGAATAAAAGATTAATTTATGTTGTATATTACTTACTACTTGAATAGTGTATCACAGTTTCCACAGCAATATTATGCAACAAAAACATTGTTTTTCAGCATTGATAATTATGATAAATATGCATTCCAAACCAAATAATAATTGTAAAAAAAAAACTTGATGTAATGCAATAATATTTCACAATATTACTGCTTTAATGTTTTTTGATCAAATGCAATGCAGCCTTGCTGAACAAAAGAGACTTCTTCCAACAAATATATTAACATTTACATTTATGCATTTAGCAGACGCTTTTATCCAAAGCGAATTCAGGCTATACATTTTTTTATCAGTATATGTGTTCCCTGGGAATTGAACCCACAACCTTTTGCGCTGCTAACACAATGCTCTACCACTGAGCCACAGGAACATATAAAATATATAAAAATGAATCATAGCTATTCCAACCTTTTGACTGGGATTTACAAAAGAGTGGGGTCCAAACATCATAAACCTGGAAATAGTAGTTTGAATAATTGAACCAAAGACGTTATGGCATAAATGTAGTATATTAAATACAAGTAAAAGTAATATTTCATGATTTTCCAGTAAAAAAGGTCTCTCAAATAGTGCTGGATCTGGTTTTGCACATAATCTTGGAGTTTATTTCAGCTCAGCAGGGTTATACAGTTAAGTCACTTATATCACCAATGCCACATATAAACCCACAATATCAATAAACACATAATGTCAACAGTATGTTGAATGAGTGTGTATACAGCAGGGCAGCAGCAGAATAAATCAAATAAACTAGATGGGTCTAATCCTACTAGTACCAGATCGGCGGTGACCTTGTTCACAGATGGAGGCCTGTGTATTCACTGTCTGTGCTTGTTCTCTTTCCAGGAAACAATCTGTGGTGACGTTGCCAACAGTCAGTGATAAAGTGGGCTATCAGGCCCAGTGGGCTTCTACGCTCGTTTGGAAATCTCTGTCTCTGTGTGCATTTCCCTTTCCGATGCTTGGACACATACTGATCATGCTATGACAAGCGTGTCTCTATAATAATGCAGGCCAGAAGAATGAGGACAGTGTCCTGTCTGGGTCTGTACAACAAAATATATCACACATAATTCATATACTGTATATACTACAATATTTTACACATGTACTCACCATTTTAGTACTTACTTTCTTCTGTGGAAGGACAAAGAGAATCATGTTCCGTATATCAAACTAGGATTTGCACCAATAAGCTAAAAAAGCTGAATAAAATTAGTTTATTTATTTAATGTTTTATTTGTTAGGGACAGATGCAATAAATATAGATGAAATAGTTCATGTGACTATATCCTATATCTGACAGACAGAAATCTAAAATGAATAGTAAAACAACAGAAATAAAATTAGCATATTATAATGATTTCTGAAGGATCATGTGACATTGAAGACTGGTGTAATGATGCTGAAAATTCAGCTTTGATAATGAATAAATTACATTTTACAATATATTCAAATAGAAACAGTTATTTTAAATTGTAATATTATTTTATAATATAATTTTTAACAGCATTTCTGAACATATTTTATAATATTTTTATATTTCCAGCATCATTAGTGTCTCATGACCATTCAAAAATCATTATATATGCTGATTTGCAGCTCAAAACACATTATTATTATTATCAATATTGAAAACTGAATTATTAGAACAGAAAGTTCAAAAGAACACAATTTATTTAAAATATAAATCCTTTGTAACGTTATAAAAGCGTTTAATACCTTTACATAATTTAATGTATCCTTGCTGAACAAAAAAAAAAAAAATACAATTCAGAACATAAGGATGTTTTTTCCTACTATTGCTTTTGGTACAAACTATCCATAGAAATAAGGTTTGTAGGTGTGCATCAGTATTCTGGACAGTTTCTGAGAGGAAAATGGGACAAATAATGATCATTCAAAACCAGAATGAGAAAACCTATAAAATGATATCATGATGCATATAGATTAACTAACCTTAAAGATTTAGGTTATCAGGTTCGCAAAACCCTCACAGCTGACTCTGTTCAGTTGTTCACTGTGAACAAAAAATACTAATGTTTATAGGCACTCAACACACTAATAACATTGTGATATGTGCATTTCTCCTGCCTCCAGCGACCCTTGTGATGTAGTAATTGAGCAATTGACGAGGAGCTGGTGGACAGTTGCCATGGCAAAGCAAAAACAAAAATAAACACGACCAGCACCGCAAACAAGGCTTTCCCCGCTCGTTTATCTATCCACAGGTCAATACAATAACGACACCAGGAAACACCACGGTCGACAATCTCATCACTCACTCCAAACCTCAGAGAGAAACAGAACATTGAGAGGTGCAATTACCCAGCACTCCGTCTCAATAGGACATCGCCGCTTCCCCGGACCACGCTCCAAATAGAATAACATTTGATTTGTTTGTTGAGCATTACTCTAGTGGTCCTCGCTGTTAAATGGAGCAGTCTGAACGACCTATGAGACGCTGAGGCAACTTTTCCCAGCCTCAGCCTTCAAATCGGACACCAGATCGGTTTTCTCCTGATTGGTTGGCTTTCAGAGAGAAGGAACCCTGGGTTTATTGGGCTGCATGCTGGGAATACACAGAACATGTCAGACGCAACATGTCACGGAAATAGATGGGCTTTCCACTCCCCTATTAAAAGGAATAAAGGATGAGGTTTAGAGTTCACACAGCTTAAATGCTGCCATTATTTACTCACCCTTTTGTCGTTCCAAACCCATCTGCAGTTATTGTTTTCCTGTGGAACAAAAAGGAGTATCTTTTAAGAAACTATTTTCTAATAACAGTTCATAGTGGCCATGTCTGTCAAAGACAAGAAAAAGACAAGGACCCCTAAAACTATTTGCAACCACCCAGATCAGTCTAATCCTCCTTGTGTGTGTGTGTGTGTGTGTGTGTGTGTGTGTGTGTGTATATATATATATATATATATATATGAGTCTTGCGATCCCATTGTGTTTTCTGGGTTGGTTGTCTCTCCTGAATCGCTGTACTGCTTATACTCTTCTGAGCAACTGAATTTATCATTTTGGTGCTTCTCAAATTTAACATATATCTAGGATGAATCAGTTTTGATGTAGAAT
This sequence comes from Ptychobarbus kaznakovi, assembly GCA_027422405.1. Classification (NCBI taxonomy): domain Eukaryota; kingdom Metazoa; phylum Chordata; class Actinopteri; order Cypriniformes; family Cyprinidae; genus Ptychobarbus; species Ptychobarbus kaznakovi. Next base: position 24,665,976 of record CM049801.1, read on the forward strand.
TTTGGATATAAGCACCTAGAAAATGAATAAATGTAAGGCAGAGATTGAAATATATGTCAACATTTTCTCTTCCATTAAGGCTCTCAAAAATTATTCTTAAGTCAAAATATCCAAAATGGCACGTCATGTTCACGTATGACACATGTAAGAACCAATGCCCTTTGGTGCCAGTGATATCATTAGATGTCATTAGGTGTGTTCGGTTGTGCGCAGACTGGTTGTTGAGATTTGCTGCTTGTAGTCAGGGGAGGAGTTAAAATCAGTGCACCAAGATATTTCTGCTTTCCGTAGTGTTGTTTGTACAGTTTGTGTATTTTATCACAGAATCAGGTGAATAGTTTGTCAAATACCAGACATGTTCATGAAGCCACAGATACATTTTGCATTCAGTAATTTAAGTATTGCTTAATACCATGCATGTATATACAAGAATACGGTTTAACATAAGCCAGTACTATGGAAATACCAATGAGGTGGGGTCTATTTTTTATCAGTTTTATTTTGATAAACATGACACAGTATAACATTAACATTACATAAAAAAATGTTGCTCTCAAAACACTTTTGTTGTATCTTGATGTTGTATGGTGTTGGAGCTGTCTCCCCTGTTGAAAAGACCAACTCATGACCAACTAACGACAAGTGCTGGGTGGATTACTTACAAATTGTAATCCGTTACTGATTCCAGATTACATGACAAAAATAGTAGTCAGTAACGTAATCCGTTACATTACACATTTTAGGTAGTATAATCAGATTACTTTTGATTTAACTTATTTATCACATTTATTTAAATGTGACATATCAAGTTAATTATATGAGATTATATGAAAATAAATCCAATTTTTAAATATATGAAAATATATTTATCCTCACATAAAACCATCATATGACTTCACATAGTCATATAACACAGTCTCATGGACGACTAAGTGTGGTCTACTTTTCTGGTGTCATGTTGTTGTTTGTTTTCAAGCTTGACATAACTCCTTGTATAAAATGTACTATGGAAAGATTCCTAAAAGTTAACAATTAAATAATACAAAATATGTAAATAAAAACAGCATACATCACAATGACAACGAGTGAGTTAATAATGGCACAAAGTCCATTTTTGGATGAATTATTCCTTTTAAAGAGAGAGTTTGCCCAAAAATAAAAATTCTGTCATCATTTACTCATGTCGGGGGTTTCTTTCTTCTGTTGAACACACAAACAAATATTTTGAATAATTGTTGGGAATAATGTTGGGTAACAAACAGTGGTAGCCATTGACTTCCACAGTATGACAAACAAACACTGTAAGTCAATGGCTTACCACAACTGTTTGCTTACCAGCATTCTTCAGACTATCTTCTTTTATCCTGAACAGAAGAAAGAAACTCATAAAGGTTTGGAAAAACTAAATGATGTTAGAATTTTCATATTTGGAAGAACCGTTCCTTTAAGAGACTAGTGTCCAGGAGAAGTTCTGCACTAGTTAGCTTGACCCAGCGTCAAACTCTTCTGTATTCAGTGCTGGCGATACGGCTCGCTGTATGAGACTTACTCGCTTGAGTAGCAGACCATTTTTTTCTAGTGCCAATTAAAATGAAACCATAGCGCTGGACAGTCCTCCTCGCTTGTGTTCCCTTTCCACCTTTTTATTGTTTCCCGGCACTCTCATTCATTGAGCAGATGAATAAATGGAGAAGGGAGAGTGACTTCCTGGTTTCTAATGTGCAAACGCCTCATTTGTGTAATTGTGTCATGCTTGCATTAGCATTGGGCTTCAGGTGCCTAATTGCTCTGCTTTAATATTGCAGCGGCGCTCGTTTCCTCACAGCGACACAGTATCGACTGACCTCGGGAATGAAGGAGAAACAGAAAGACACTGAAAAAGAAACTTTCAAAGCCCAGGAGTACAAATATAGAACATGACAAGTAGAGTCTTGTTCAATTTGTCAACTCGGAGCTTCTAAGAGTGAGTCCGTGTTTTTTTTGAGTGATACTTTACCACCGAGACAACAATGAAACTCACACAAATCCAAGGACATATCACTCTTATCAGTGCACAGCTGAGAGGATGTGGGCGATAAAGTCACGGGTGGTTACGGTGGAGTGCAGACCAGCGCGCTGAGGATTCATCAGAAGGCTTCGGCAGAAATGAGCTGCTGCCCGACTCTGTGAGCAAAATAAAGAAGCAGTCAAGTGTTTCCTCGAAAATTGAGTGCTGAGAGAGCAAGTGTATATCAGTTTATCAGAAGGCTAATGAAGCTAATACATGCTCCATTATTAAGACTGCATGACCTGAGGGGCTTTTGTAAAACAAACTGAGATGACATGAACGAAGAGAATTAGAATAATTAACATAAATGACTCAATCTGCATAAAAACTTCCGAAAAAAAAGTTTCCCTGCTCTCACTACTAGACTTGCACCTGGTGCCTAGTAAATGAATTCAAAATTACCAGCAGGTGTCTGGCAGAAAACACCACCACTCAGTTTTTATCAGCTTTTTTTTCTTCATTTTTTTTATATCAATACATGTTGATATAATCATCATCAAGGTAATCAGGAGTTGATAAATGCACATACTGTCACTAAACAAAAGGTGTAGGATTTACTTTGAAAATTTCATTCAGAAATATTTCTCAAAAAATTACAAAGAAACAAATATCACATTGGAATGAACTTTTTTGTAGAAAGATAAAATAAAAATAATAAATAATCAGTTTTATTTACATATGTTAAAAATCTTTTTTTCTCTCTCAAAAAGTAAAAATCCTCAAGTGCAAATTAATGGTAGATTACAGGACAATAATGTACTAAAAATGGAAAAGTTTGTATGTACAGATGGTAACGTTCACACAGATCTGTCCAAAACAACTAAAAGTGCTGTATTATGTATGCCAGGCCAGTAGCTGGCGATGTCACTTAGTAAAGAAACATTTTCAAAAGTTTGCATTTTCAGGCCCCCAAAACACTGTTGTTGTGTAAATGAATGAAATAAAAAACTACACAATTCAATGAAACCATTTTTTTGCTGAAATCAGCATCACGTAAACAACACCTTAATCAAACACAATCTTGCTCTAATATCACTAATATTGAATATTAAAATGTAGAACTCCCATTTACTATATTTTAACACTGTTTGTGTGTATCTCAAGGATTTATCTATAGGCCATAAATACTATGTGACTGATTACTGTATATACAAAAACAAACATCTATTTCACATTGTTAAACGCCTTCCAACAAATCACTGGTGAAACATAATGAAATATAACCAGCAGAGGTTAAATTGATTATGTTGGCCAATCTCTGAGCTCATGGATCCTGCAGGCCTGTCACATGACACATGAGTGTAGGGAGTGTTTGATTCAGCAGCTTGATTTTCAGCTCAAGACATCCAACATCTTAAGCATGTGCAGTCTATGATAAATATATGATCACATGATGCTGACAAGTATGTAGCCTATTGTAGAGTTTTTGGTAAGTAAAACAACGGGAGGTTCTTCTAGAAAAGACACAATCAAATGAGTTATTTGTGATATGTCATTGTTATCTTGTATAGTTTTGATAGATTTTTGTTTTTGGCTGTAAGCTTTTGAAATTGTGGATTTGTAATGTAAATTAGTTGTTATATTATACTTATAAAAAATGACTCTGCTTAGTTTTTGTTTTGATTCATTTAGGGATCCCACTCATAATCCCGAGTCATTTCTTTATGAATTGGACTATGCTGCTTGCTCTGTGTGGTTTTGATTTGGTAAAAGATGTGTCGTAATAATCAGCTGCTCATGAACCATGCTAAGGCTACTCTGGTTGCGCGACATGTTTTTGATTCAGTCAGTGGGTTCAGTGCATGTTTTAGATTCACCGTAAAGAACGGGTGATATACTGGATCATAAGTTACTTGAAGGGTTGTGTTGTTTATGTTTGCTTTTGTGAGAGGACAACGCAATAGAAAGACATGCATTTTCTTACAATTGCGGTACTTTATTTCTCCGTGCATTCAATTCGGACCACCAGCATACAACTCAGGAAGATTATTATTTATTTTCCCATGACACTATAGCAGACCAGTGTGCAAAATATGTGTAATATGGAAGATTTCTCCTGTGGATAGTTTCTCCTTGGCTCATCTTGGTTTTCAGCTCATCTGAAAAGACAGCAGGCCTATTCCCAAGAAAGATTGAAAATAACAATTCTGAGTACATGTCAATCAAAGTCTGTGGGATGCTGGTGTTTTAATCTCAGTCAGTGCTCTTCTGGTCAGCGGTCAGGCTGCTGAAGGAGAGGAGTGTGTTTTGTTGTTTCGTTTCCTCATTAGCAGGCCGAGCTGTGATTGAGTCTGAGCTGCAGGATGGAAGATTCTCTCAGACAGAGACAAAAGGGTCTGCAGGTGTTTGATCTTATTGATTTATTTCACAATGTTCTCAGAGTTTCTGTATAATACAACAATGACTGAATGTAAACATGCACACTCGGGGAATGCAAACACGTACAAGGAAACTGAGCACACACCAATACATTATTCAAAATAATGTTTCAAGGTGTTTTCAGGTGATTGTCTATGGACAGCATCTGTTGTATGTTGTTTACTACAGACTAATTCCAACCATGCTGCATATGTGACCAGTGTTGTGGGTAACGCATTACAAGTAACGCGAGTTATGTAAAAATATTACTTTTTTCAAGTAACTAGTAAAGTAATGCATTACTTTTTAACTTACTTTAGAGTAAATTTAGAGTTACTTTTTCAAAATAAGTAATGCCAGTTACTTTGTTTTCCCATTTATTGACTGACAGTGCGCTGTGTGAACATGATCTTACTGTAGTTCTAGACTAAACGTGAATGTGCATTAATCCATCTCACTCGCAAAAAACAGATTCCGTATTAATCAAAATGAATTAAAACTCAGAATATGATGCAATCCTGCAATAATTAAATATGTGAAACAACACAAATGTATATAATCCAGTTTTATTAACCAATGTGTTTGCTGCTGACCTTTGATGACACAGTTCAACCATACTAATAAGCAAAAATGACTTTAGATAAACTAATAATTGTGCTTCATGGTTTTTTTATTGCTGAAGAGTGTTGAATCTTCTCCTGCGTTCTTCTGTACAGACGTGAATTACTTTTCCTTCAGCCTGAGGTTTATTCATTACACTTTTTGGTGTGAAAGGCTTTTACATTTGCTATAAATATAACTTCTTGTATTAAAAACAAACAGTCAAGCCCTGCTCATATTTAAAAAGTAACGCAAAAGTAACGTAACGCATTACTTTCCATAAAAAGTAACGAAGTAACGTAACTAGTTACTTTTTTAGGGAGTAACGCAATATTGTAATGCATTACTTTTAAAAGTAACTTTCCCCAACACTGTATGTGACCCTGGACCGCAAAACCAGCCATTAGTGTTATTTGTTTTGTAATTGAGATTTATATATCACCCGAAATCTGAATAAATATGCTTTCCATTGATGGGTGGTTAGTTATGATAGGACAATATTTGGCCGAGATACAACTATTTGACAATTTGGAATCTGAGGGTGCAAAAACATCTAAATATTGAGAAAATTGCCTTTAAAGTTGTCCAAATGAAGTTCTTAGCAATGCATATTACTAATCAAAAATTAAGTTTTGATATTTATGGTAGGAAATTTACTAAATATCTTCATGGAACATGATCTTTACTTAATATCCTAATGATTTTTGGCATAAAAGAAAAATCTATAATTTTGACCCATACAATGTATTGTTGGCTATTGCTACAAATATACCTGTGCTACTTATGATGGATTTGTGATCCATAACATTTGAGTTTAGTGCATTTAACTTTAAGTACAGTGTGGAAGTGTACTTGTTTTTTAACCTGGGCATTTTAGTGAGTAGTCTAGTCACTGGATTAAAATTTGAGATTTTTTTAATTCGTTCTTTCTTAGAAACAGTCAACAAAGCATTATTTTATCTTCATCATTATTAATATTTTTTTTGTTTTGTTTCTGAGTTTTCTGATTTATAGTGTGCTTAATTCATCATGCACATTTGCTTTGCCAAAGCATTTGCAATAATAAATGCACATAAAGTGAGGAAAATAGACAATATGCAAAGTCATTTAAGCATTGACTCTCTCTCTCTCTCTCTGTGATTCACACACAGTCCAACGATTACAAATGTTCACTCTTTAGAATTGGCCTGAGAACTTCAAAATGCAAGTAAACGTCCAAAAAGAGAGCTTATAAGATATGAGCTCTTAACTAGAGCCAAATAAGACATCGATTTCCCTGAAAAGAAAAGTCCACATTCCAATTACAATAAAAGTGGAACGGTGTAAGGAAGTAAAAGGTGATGGATTTACAGAGATTATCTGTTTTTTTTAATCCTCCATATTTCTCAGTAGGGAATAATATTCCTTTTAGAAAGCAGTGATATTCCGTCTGAATTGATTCGGATCTATCTCAGAAATGTGACTGAAGCAGATACCGATCTTACGGCTCTGCTGTTTTTCTTTGCCTGTTACGATGATAACGGGAGCACGCGTGACGTCTCCGGGCCTCTTAGCCCTCAGGTGAAGTGACATGCTGGTAAACACCTGCGTCCTGGTGGGGCTGATGTGATCAGCGTGTGACGCTCGGCTCGTTGGCCTGTAGATAATGGGAATACGCAAAGGTGTAAATGAGCTCTGTGCTCGGCTGACAGGGTCTTTATGGATGGTCGCCGGCTATCGCACGCCGAAGAAGCAGATCCATTTCTGACGGCCATTAGAGTGTCGCCCCGGCGCAGGCACACTGACGCTTTCCAAAGATCCAATTTAAAACGCTGCGCCCGTTCACGTCCCAATGACATCAGCTCTCATCCTGTGGGTGGCCGTCATAAGCAGATATGATTGTGCTTATCAGGATGAGATGGGTCTAGAATATGTGAGGTGGATTTTTGTAGCTTTTGTTCGGTGATGGAGGCCCGGAAGGGCTGAATTTCAGTCAGATCATGCTGCTCCTTCTTATGGAAATGATGCAGTTTGGACAATTTAGAAGTTAAATTCAATGTGAAATCAAAATTTATCCTATTTTTGTATATAAAACCCACTTTTCAAAATCCAATCAAGTCCCACGATACTTTTACTCTGCTGAATATCCAGAAAAACATCATGGTACGAAAGTAAAATGACGTGACTTTAAAATAAATGGCCACTAGGCCTCTGATAATGTTCTTTTGTGCAAATTAATCCGTCACTTTTCAGAGATTATTTTTTTTATCTGGTAATGCAATCAATCAGGTCACTGTGGACTTGTGCAAAAAGATAAAATTGATGAATGAATTTGATTTGAGCGCAACTGGAAGTGAAATTTGATGCATATAGCTATTAGATACTTATAAAGACTTGTTGTATCCTTGCCATCTTACAAAGGCTTGACAACATTTTTTGAAAATGATGTAATTTATCATCTTGACTTGGTCTCATTCCCCCTCGTTCTCTCCTTTTCTTTTTCCGTACATGTCTGTTAATAGTATTAGCAGGTGGTAGCATCTGTAATATGATAAAGATGCCTCAGAGCTGTCATCTCTGCTGGGGGAAAGATGTCATTCAGCACTGACAATCACATGTGTTCAGACCAGTGTTTTTAGTACGAACAGCAGAGCTTATGAGAGCAAACCTTTCACATGGGGATTGGTGTAAGATGAGGGAAGATGCTATTTTAAATGTAATCACAAATTGCCTGTTTACAAATATCACCATATATATTATTGGTGCATTTTAAGTAGTTAACATAGTACCATCACATTAGTTGAAGTGGTATAATCTGCTTTGTGTCCATATGAATATGTACATAAATGTGGGCACATGTTACATAGAGACATGCTTCAGTGAGGGGCTCTGGTAGATAGCTGTATTATTGATTTTAATTGAGCAATTTTTGGGACTGTCTACATGGTCTACGAGAGCATATTTTGCACCGTAAAATAAGTCTATATACAGTATATTATACATATCTTAAAATAAGACTAAAGAAGTGATTGTTTATTAAACATTGAGTTTTCATTTCAGCATTATTTCATTAAAAAAAACATGCGGAACAAATAGGAAAAACACAAATAATTGCAACTATTATTATGCTGCAGCATTTGGCACATGGTCAATTAGTATCTAAAGTCTTGGTTTCTATATATCTCCTGTTGCTTCTGATGAAAAGTTAGTTCTTTGACCTGCAGTCAGTTTCGGCAAGACTCATTGTGACATCAGAGCTTGTAACCGTGGGGACAGCCCCGGGATCACTCTGAGGACAGGAAGTGAGGGCTGACATGCTGTTCGGAGCACGCTCGGTGTTGAGAGCTGAATGTGGAAAAAGCACATGCATATTTTATAGATGTCAGCACTTATTTAGGATCAGATTAAGAAGGGAAAGACAGCGTGGAGGATGAGGACGGAAGGGAATGTTGAGTAGGAGATGCTGGAAATACTGTATAACTAGAGTTTTTCATTTTCTGAAGAAAATATGAGCTGTGCTTGCCTGTGTAAAACTCACCATGATGCTAAGGTTTTTTTGAGTGGTTCTTGGAAGTGTTTATGTGGTTGCTAGGGTGTTCTGGATGGTTGCTAGGTGGCTGGTAAGTCGCAACTCTTTATAAAATCACTTTTAAAAGTGATAGCACCTCTTTTCTCACCAAGACCATTGATTGTAAGCATAGTTTATATCCATCTCTTGTGAAAAAAAAACAAATAAAAACACTTAAATGAGCCAGAGCTCTTTTGCTGGTCTTAACTGGTTTGAGCTGGTTCGCTGGTCTTTACTGGTTTAAACAGGTCTCACATCCTTGTCAAGCTAGTGATTACAATAACATTTGAACGTTTTATAAAGTTTTATACATTTATTTGATGTAAATGTTGATGTTAAATGTTTTTATTTTAATATATTTTAAATTGTTATTTATAATATAATATATAGTAATTTGAAAGCTGAATTTTTATATTAAAACAGTTGTTAATATTTTTGTGGAAACTTTGAGACTTACAAAGTTTGTAAGCATTCATTTGCAATATAAATCTTTTAGCATTATACATAAATAAAAGTATTAATTATAAAAAAAACACTTATCAACATAGTTGGCCAGTTGATCAAACCTACTGTAAAACCAGCAAACAGACCAGCTGAAAGACCAGCTGAGACCAGCAAACTAGTTTATGCTGGTTTAAGATGTTTTTTTCCAGCAGGGGTAGCTCAAACAACATCTAACAAGGTCTGAAAGCATAAAAAGTGCAACATTTTGCTCTTCGTCTTTTGTGTATTTTGTTTGTGTTTGTTTCTTTTGTTTGTCCTTCGTAGTCTTGTGATGGATCACTTCGCCTCTGTATCTTTCTTCAGTTCCACGATAGAGTCAATCTAATGCGTGTAGGTCAACTTAATTTTCCCACATACATCCTTCACTCTAATGAATTTCTATCTGTACTCTGATTCGCCGTTGTGCACTTCAGCACTGGATCTGTTGGGGGGGTCTCTCGCAATCTCACTTTCTTTTAACATCCTTCTTCTCCATGTAGAGCTCCTATTGGTTTTCCTCTTTCTTTCTCTCTCTGGAACTCTCTCGTCTTTTCCCAAACGGGATTATTTACTTCAGATTCCAGCTGAATTTCTCTATTCGCCGCAGGACTGCCTGGAGCCACATAACAATCAAAGCAGGATCATCCTCTCCTCACAAACCCCAGAGAGATACAGAGAGAATATGGAGAGATGGATCTAAGGTCATGGCTTTGCTATTCTTTAGCTGCAGGGGAATAAAGGTCACGAACAGAGAATAATCAGGTGCACGAGTGAGAACAAAATATAAATATATATTTTTTTATAATAATCTGTCATCATTTACTCACACTCATGTCATTTCAAATCTTATTTCCTGTGAAAACAAAAGGTGAATTTTTGAAGAATATCTTTGCCACTTTTTATAAAATAATAATAATGAACACGAATGAGGACTGAGGCTGTCGAGCTCCAAAATGCCTCAAAAAAGTAGTCCACACTACTCGTACACCATATTCAAACTATTTTGAAGTCAAATGATAATTTTTTTGTGACAAAGAGATAGAAATTTAAGTTGCTATTTGTTTAAAAATCTCAATATTTGCTCTAGCTCTCCTTTGTAAGTTCATTAGAAAAGTAGCAATGTCTGATTCATCAGCAAATCATTAAAGATGGATGTGTTTCTTCGCTTTGTCACTTCACAAGATGTTAACTGATGGACAGGAGTCATGTGGATTACTTGTGGATTATTGTGAGGTTATTATCAGCTGTTTGGACTCTCATTGTGACGGCACCCATTCACTGCAGAGGATCCACTGGTGAGCAAGTGATGGAATACTACATTTCTACAAATCTGTTCTGAAGAAACAAACTCATCTACATCTTATGGCCAATATAAGCTGATAACTCGGGGAATGTGATCACAGAATCAATGAGTCAGTCTGATTTCTGAACGAATTGTTCAGTCTGATTTGTTTACTGGATCAGCTGGTTCTTTGAAAAGAATTGACTTAAAAGAATGATTCATTCACTGATCTGATTCTCAAGTTCAACTCACTGACTCAGTGCTCTGTTTGACACTCAGAGCTACAGTATCATAATGCTTCAGAAGTGTGTTTGTCATTTTTGGAGTTACTGTATATACAGGACACATGCAGAAATTGAGAAAACTGTCATTATGTGCTTCATAGAAAAATATAACTTCATACAGTTGGTAAGGGTGAGCAAATAATGACAGATATTTGTATTTTTAGATGAACTCTTCTTTTAACCTTCAGTGGACTCTCAGAATCTGCAGTCATCGAACCTCATTCAACACCTCATTGAGATTCAGCTTGCATTAGCTGTCCCCTCGTTTCAATTAGCATGTAGGGTGGTGTACTGAGTACACAAATACATGTTTTATTCATCGTTAACAAGTCAGTGTTATGTAAGCGGAATTAGGTTTCCATGAATGATTAATAAGCCGGAACATTTAGTCACTTTAAATACAGCTAATCAGCTAAGGATAGTGTAAGCTGTTAAAGTGTTACAAGTAAGTTGACACACTCTTTAACAGATCATTGCTCCCACTAAAAAATATAAGGCATGTAAGATTTTTTTAACAAAGCTGCATTTATTTGATCACAAAATACAAAACAATAGTTTTGTGAAATATTATTACTATTTAATTGAACTGGTTTCTGTTTAAATAGGTTTTAAAATGTAATTTATTCCTATGATGAAAAAGCTGAATTTTCAGCATCATTACTCCAGTATTCAGTGTCACA
>CM049801.1:24682256-24699756 GCA_027422405.1 Ptychobarbus kaznakovi
TGGGATTTAGTCCTAAAACAACTATAGAAATCATCTAGACCGAACTGTTTGGGTTGTATATCTGTGTGTATTCTGTGGCAGATAATGGAGTTTAAAATCTGTGCTGATCAACACTTCTCTTATAAGCAGTGAAAGTGTTGCTATTTACAGTTCATTTTTACAGTCCAAGACTATGCCAAAACCATGGCACTCCTTCCCTTTCAGAAAACGTTTCCACATGCACCCATTTCTGTTTAAACAGTGACTTTTATATGCTCTGTAAACTGAGTCAGACTGATTGAAAACGCCTCTGTTACAGTGCAGTTATTTGTCCATGCATGCTGATAAAGTGCAATGGTGAAAAGGCATCATTGTGTGTATTATGATATGAGATGAGAGAGAGACCCGAGCTTTGTGCTCTAGACAGAAACTCAGGACAGTAAAGCATCCGTTAGGAGACAGAGGGATTCATGAGGCTGTGGTGGCCTATATTCAGGATTTACAGCCTGGGCTCTGCTGCAGTGGGCTGAGGAAGGTAACGCAGGGACTTGCTGCCTGCAGCCTATACAACACTATAAAAAAAACTAGTGCAGGACTTACTTTAAAACTATTTTAACTCTGAAATTGCTGGTAAATTTAGAAGCAGCAAAGACCTATCAAGTACAACATTAAATTAAATATAATGACAAATAAATAAAATATAGTTGCTAAGTTAACGACATGATATTCTACTAAGCATAAAATTAGCCCACAGTGCTGGGTAAACCAATGCATTTAAAATGTATTGAACTATATTTTATTGGTACTTTTAGACATGGAATGGATTTATCTTGCTACGTTCATCATTATTTCTTCACTGATCTAATCAGAAAGCATTCTGCGATTGTGTTCTCCATGAAATGTATGATACTGTCTTACACCTTTTGCGCATTGCCTCCTATCTTTAGTTGATTAACTGTTTTATTTTTTGTTAAGGCTGCAAAGCCACTTATATAGATGGAAAATAAAATTATTTACATAGCTTATTTTATGTATTTGTGTGAATTGGATTTATTCCTTATTTATTATAGTTTTTTTTTTTTTTTAACTGTCACATCAAAAGCAGATTATGGTGTTCAGATCCCTGACCAAATATAAACCATGTTATCTGTTAAATGCAGTGCTTGAAGTGGGCCGGTACGCACCGGTACGCAGTACCGGCACTATTTTGTGCTGCACTTCTGACATGTTGCCAGTACTCAGAGTAAAATCGTCAGGGTCTGGGTGATTAGGCTATATGATCCCATATATGATTAGAAATGATATAGAAACTACGTAAAGCACACTACCCAGGCGGGATCAACTCTCATCTCGACCCATCACGTGAATGAACGCAAGCAGAGTTTACTTCATTGTGTGGTGCGCGAGAAGGGGAGGCGGTGTCAGGGGAACGTGCGGAGTTGTAGAATAATAATTGATTATTTATTACTAATTTGAATCAGTACTTTATAACGAAAATCATATCTTAAAATGAAAAGAAGCAGGCTTTTGCAATCACATCATTTTAAACCGTAAACTCCTGGAAAGTCCAAGGATCCAGTGAACGAATTCAAACAGTAAGCTCAAAACAGCGCTAATGCAGAGAAAACATGGCCGATTTCATCAGCGATTACAGAGAAAATAGTGACTTACGTCCAGATGTTTATAAAATGAATTGATTTTCAGCGTGCATTTGGCTTAAAAAATGCAAGAGTGTTTTTATAATGAGCGCTGATTATGCGGTGGTCAGAGATTTAGCGATTCTGAATGGAACCGTATATTAAAGGCAGGCGATTTAGTGGTATTTGGCGTCTCCCTGTTTTCCTGTTTGGTGTTGCAGCTTGACTTGTGCTAATTTGTATTGAAAACTTTTATTTAATTATTGATAGATTGATTGTGGCACTATACATACATTTGAATATTGAAAAAGTACATACAATTTTGAAGTATTTAAATAAGGGGGGGGGGGGGGGGTATGCATTTGGGTTAGATGTATATGCCCATTTTAATTTTTTTTTTATTTTTTTAAAAACAAACTAGGACAATTTGCATACTACAGGTTTAATTTTTGGTCAATAACTTTATATAAGTTTTATTTATTTTTTTTTAATTTTATACCATTTAACTGAATTAGTGTGCATTAAGCCTGTGTAGGATATCAGAGACCGAATCAGACAAATCAAGGACATGAGGAGCCGAATTCCACAAACAGGAGAACAAGGCAACGGCAGGAAGTCGTAAATCAGGTCCCTAGCTCCAGCCTGTCTGAACACAGCCTAACCAGCAAGCATCTTTCACAGAACAGCTTGCAATTTAAGACAAAACAATACTTATTGATAAGTTCAATGCAGGAAGGAGACTGTCAAATTTGGGGCAAGTAATAAATATTAATGGTCAAAGAGATGCACCACATGACCATCACATGTAAATCTGTTATAGAAATCACAGCTACAGATATGCTTGGTCGCCCCCACCACCACCCAAGACACAAGACAAAGACTGAGACTGAAATTCCTTAGGAGACCTTTTAACCTCTCTTGTCTTCACAGAACTTGTCTCTATGTCCTTCACAGAACTTCACAGAGACATGTTCTTTCCCATATGCACCTAAAATCATCTTAAAATGACTTATGAGCAACTAATGATTTCTATGCATAACCCAATATTATGTATGTAACACACACATTAGACTATAATGTGTTAATCAAATATTATGTATGTCTTTTTAATAACTATTGAATGACTTTAAGGGTTATTCATGTTCAGTATGTGTGTGTTTGGATCTTCATGGTTGAAAGGTTTCTTCCAATTAAATCTTTGTAAAATGTATCATATTCTGGTTATAGAAATCACATCCAAAAGTATACTTTGCCAGAGCGTGTAAAATCAGACTTAAGATTTATGGATGGGAGGAGAAACAGAGCAACAGCCCAAGCAAAAACAATATCTAATTGGTCAAGACACCAGATGGGATGTGTCCAGAAGCCGAGTGTAAAAACTCAGGACACCATCAAACCATCTCTTCTTCTTATTTTTAATTTTGCCTCTTACCCCCCCCCCCCCACACACACTTTTTTACGCTGTTTTTAGCGTGCTCTGGCGTACATGTCAGATGCTACTTAACACCAAAATGAGAAGAAGAAAAAACACCTAGTCTCGTTACATCAGTTTCTTTTTTTCTTTAGTTTCCTTTCTTCCCGTTGAGTTTTGTGTTCAAAAGTTAAGTTTGCCAGACCGTCCAGCTCCGACTGCACTCACTTCCAACTTCAACTGGCAACGGACTCTGAAACCATTCGTCAGCCAACGCCCAACCGTTGGCTTCCCAAGACTTCACTACCAACGACCACTGACCTGTCAGCCAACCAGCAACCTCGGCAAACCCCCTTTTTGCAATGACGGACGGCAAAAGAGAATCCCTTAAACACAAAAGCAACGCAAGTGTAAACCCCAGATTCTTGCTGAGTTGGTGTATTTTAATATAAATTTTAGCCTCATTGAGAAACTCAATGCGAGGGTTAAATAAGGGATTGATGGTTGTTCAGGTCTATGCAATAGCACATATTGCTGTAAACTTGGGATTTCACATTTTCATTCCCTAAACTCATCCTTTCCTCACTTTCTCTCTTTCTGCAACATGTGAATGTGTGAATGCGTGTGTTCATGTGTTAGATTAGTTTATGTCTTAGGTTATATAAATAAAGTCTTATTTAAATTGAAAAGAGAAGTATCTTGTGTTTTGTGCTTACAAGTTAATGTCTTAAACTGCCGATCTTGTTACTGTGGTATTTAATAGTGTTTTCACTATATTTTGGATTTTAATATCCAGTGCAGAGTTGATGTTATACGGCTCGTTCAGTTAATCGCTGGCCGAATCATTGATCAGCCGTGAAACAGTGAGTCTGTTCAAATTCCCTATAAAATCATAAATGATTCCCTTTGAGCTAAATTGACCTTATATATTACATATTACCTTACACCTGACTTACACCTGATTAGAGTCTAGTTTTCAGAAGTGGCCAGTTTTCTAAGAAATATAATTTCTCGTTGCACTGCATGGTGCACCTTCATTGTGTCATTTTTTGCCAGCTTTCTGAGTAAAACAGCAGTTGTTCTGACATTTGAGTCCAGACTTTTCAGAACAGCGTCAGGTACAATCCTCACCTTAATTATAAGTTGTGATATACCATTGGTCACTTCCAGTGTAAATATGGGCTGCAGTGGCCTGCAGTATATTCGGGATTCACAGCTTGGGCTCTGCTTGACTGGGCAGATGTTTTTATCCCAGCATTCTTTTCCTCTAACAGCATCCTCCCTCTCGTCTCCATCATCTCGGTTATCTTTTATCACTAAAGCACTTCACCGGTATGTCATTATACTTCCTTTAGTTCATTTCCTTCTGCACCTTTTCCCTTCTCCACCCTCTCTCTCTCTTTCACCAACCCCATCTCTCTAATTCCCACTTTAATCCCAGCATCCCTCTCCGCTCCGCCACCTCCTCACCCGAGGGTCCCGTAAAGTAGACTGTGACACACTCTGGTGATTTGGATAACAAATAACCTTGGAGAACCGGCTGGATGGGGAACACGGCTTACCAGCAGCCACGGACAGGTGTGAAAATGGCCCAGCATGCAACAGGAGGAGCAGGGAGATATATTTAGTGTCTGATCTCTCTGGTGGCCGGGGTTTGGTGGTATTAGTGGCATAAAGTGTGGATTGGTGAGACCCCAGCCTATGTGTCTCTGTCAGTCCTGACAGTCTGTAAAAATGGAGAGTTATCTTTCACTGGGGCTTGGCTGATGTTGGGCCAGTCAGCAAGTTCATATTTCCATGGTGTTTAGATGAAAAAATTATAACATATTTTCTGCTCTATTACTTATGCTGGCACACACCACAAGATAATCGGGCTGATTTTGGGCCAATTTCTCCCCTTCCGACAATCCTATTTAATGTCCCGATTATCTTGGTGGATCTAAAGATTATCTTGTCAGATTTTCCTGAGGTGTGAGGTGTGTTAAGAGTGACTGAATCCGCTCGGAAGAACGTCGGAGGCGCCCCGATCGCGAATCGTAAATATTGTTGAACACCGAGGACAAATGCGCGTTTGATCTGCAGATCATCACGTGAAACGAAACAATATCCAATTAGAAAGCGAGCTGACAGAAGACGGAAGCATAACAAACCATAACAAACACGTCATGTCGGAGCACAAAAGGATTTGGACACTATCATCGCAATTTCGTCCTGCCATTACCAAAGACTGGGACTTTGCCATTACTTAATTAAATCTATTATTTGAATAATTTGTATATTTAAACTTGTTTAAGGAAATGTAATTTTCTCATTTGCTTTTCCTTATTTATTTTTAATTGTTATTTATTTAATATAGTTTTTTGTTTATTATTATATTTGATGTAATGTATATGTTATTGCCCTATGTTATTGTTCTAAAATTGCAATAAATAAAAAAACGTGTTTATTCTCAAGTCTCCAGAGATTTCCCCATGTTCACAGTCCGGACTCTGGTTGAAAATCTGTTGGCGTGTGGTGTGCTGCCTTTGACACATTGCAGCACACCACACACTATAGGAGCAAAACGGTTAAATCTAGGATTTTTTTTGTCCTCATGTTTGTGGTCTCTCACATTTTGAAGATCTTATAAGATTTTAAAAATCTTTTAGTGTGTACCCAGCATAAAGCTTGACTACTGCTTATCTCTCCATTTGTAAACATTTACATTTAGTCATTTAGCAGACGCTTTTATCCAAAGCGACTTACAATTGGGGAATACATAAAGCGATTAATCTTGAAGAGGCAAACAGACAGAGGAAGTGCCCCTAACACCAAGTCTCAGGCATTGTTCAAATAAATACAAGATAGCAAGGGAAGGAGAGAAAGGTAAAGAGAAAGATGAAGATATAGATTTTTTTTTTTTATGTTGATGAAGTCAAGTAGTGTTGAAAGAGATGAGTTTTCAGTTGTTGCTTGAAGATTGACAGTAAAAACAAAAGAAAAATAAATGGAAATAAAAGCATAATCTATTTAGTTTTTTCAGTATCTTAGATATTTATATATTTTATATCACACCGTAGAAAATTCATCATACCCCCTCACTTTTTAAAATTTCTTGTTTAATTAATTTTGTTATTTGCTAATTTTTTTATTTTTTTTATTTTGTAAAATTTAAGCAGCTTTTTATGTTTTTAATTTGAAGTATTTTTGTTATATGCTTTTATTTTGTGTGTGTGTGTGTATACAGTATCTCACAGCAGTGAGTACACCCCTCACATTTTTGTAATATTCTATTATACCTTTTCATGTGACAACACTGAAGAAATGACACTTTGCTACAATGTAAAGTAGTGAGTGTACAGCTTGTATAACAGTGTAAATTTGCTCTCCCCTCAAAATAACTCAACACAACTCAACACAATTCGCTAGGTTTTGTAACAGAGCTACAATCTATCATGTGCATCTAATTCATGACCATAGCATTTATAACCAGACAAACAAGATACTCCTAATTTCATTGCCTTCCCCTGGTCATACATGCACCTGGTGATCTCATTTTATCATACAGAACCTCCTGCGGTCCTTCTTACTCTCAGCTCTGGTTAAGGACAGGAGGAAGTGCTTCAGACCGACAGGAAACCAGAGGCCGCAAGAGGCTCTAATTGCAAAGTGGGACATAGTCAATATAGAGAACAAATAAAAAATGGCAGCTAAATAGAAACAGGCCTCATCTGATTGCACAGAGGCGACAGAGACTAGACAGAAAGTTAGTGAGACATATAGACAAAGCAAGGCAAGTTACATTTATTTATATAGCACATTTCATACACAGTGGTCATTCAAAGTGCTTTACATAAAATGAAGTGAAATAGACATTAAAAATAATAAAAACAAGGAATAAAAAACAATACAAAAAATACTATCACAACAATAACAACAACATTATATAAAAATGTATTTTACATTAATTTAAAACAGTTAAGAATAGAAAATGATTATACATAGTGCAATCATTTCGGACGTAGCACGGTGCTCATTCAACAAATGCACAGCTAAACAGACGAGTTTTGAGTCTGGATTTAAATGTGGCTAATGTTTTAGCACATCTGATTTCTTCTGGAAGCTGGTTCCAACTGCGGGCGGCATAATAGCTAAAAGCGGACTCCCCTTGTTTTGTGTGAACCCTTGGTATTTCTAACGGGCTCTATCCTACTGATCTGAGTGGTCTGTTAGGTTTATATTCAGTGAGCATATCTGCAATGTATTTAGGTCGTTGGCCATTGAGTGATTTATAAACGAGTACTTTGAAATCAATCCTAAATGTAACTGGAAGCCAGTGTAAGGACCTGAGGACTGGTGTGATATGCTCAGATTTTCTGGTTCTAGTCAGAATCCTGGCAGCAGCGTTCTGGATGAGCTGCAGCTGTCTAATGGTCTTCTTTGGAAGGCCGGTGAGGAGACCATTACAATAATCCACCCTGCTGGTGATAAAGGCATGAACACAGTTTCTCCAAGTCTTGATTGGAAACAAAACATCTAATTCTTGCAATGTTTTTGAGATGATAGTATGCTGGTATATAGAGAGATACAAGATGCAAATTAATCTCCCCCCCTTTTTTTTCTTTTAAAGAAGGAAACGAGTAACTAAATTGGAGCAGTATCAATGACAGCGAATCATTTATTTTTTAAACCTCATCTTTAATGATTTAATCCTACTTAATGAACATTGCACATGCATCAAAACTTATCAAGTGTTCTGTTTTTCTCTGTTTTTCTCTCTCTCTATTTTTCTGTTTTTCTCTCTGTCTATTTTTTATTTTACTTTTTTAGAAATAAAGCCAGAAACAAACTAAGAATGTTATAAAATACTTTTGCAATCTTTTATCAAGGACTGAAGCACTTACATGCTTTTCAATATCAAAGGAGCGACTGCACAAAACACTTGAGAAAGAAAGAAAAAAGATACAAATTGAGAAAAAGTCCATTAATCCATGTGTCTCTTTGTAAAACTGAAGTGTGTATTTTCATAGTTTTCATGGCATCTTCTCATTATTACATAATTATTACAATTTTGTTATTATTGTATCTGTGTGTTCTAATGGAACCAGATACCCTGGACCACAAAACAGTCATAAGGGTGAATTTTCTGAAATTGAAATGCATACAAAATCTGAAAGCTGAATAAATAAGCTTTCCATTAATGGATGGTTTGCTAGCATAGGACAACATTTGGCTGAGAGACAACTATCCTGAAAATCTGGAATCTGAGGGTGCAAAAAAAATCTAAATATTGAGAAAATCGCCTTTAAATATGTCCAAATGAAGTCCTTGCATATTACTAATCAATCAAATTTACTAAATATCTTCATGGAACATGATCTTTACTTAATACCTAATGTACTGTTGGCTATTGCTGAAATATCTACTGCTCAGTAAAATTAGTATAATAAAAACAGTTTAATAATAAGCCTTAATTGACCACGGGTACTATATGTGCTGCTTAATGAATTTTCAGCAAAATGTTCTTTTTGCTATATGCTGACTGTTATCTTTTAAATGCAAATATTTAGCCAATATAATATTTACGTGTATAACCTTAAATGAACTGTTATGTTTATTACTTCGAATATATATGATTTATGTTGTATGCTCTATACACATATAAAAGTATAGTAATATCAATGACTTTTATTAATAATCAATAAATACAAATACCTTTGGAACATGATCTTAGAATATCTCTAAACTAATACATATGCCCATGCACCTTTAAGTGTGTTTGTGTATACATATATATATTATATATATATATATCACAAGAAAAGCATAAACACGACTCTCCTCCACAAACTCTATGCATGAGCAATGATAATATTGATATTCGCCGTAGCACCATTTTGTGCGCTTTTGTATGATTGCTATTTAGGAACACAAACACAAAGGAAACAATTAATAACAAGAATAGAATCACTTACCTAACCAATAATCATCTCTTTCCACTCATGCTCTAAGCAATCTCTCTTGTATTATTAAGAGGCCAGGGGCCTGAATTACCATAACTCTGAGAGCGCTTGCTACCCAACCTCTTCACTGTGTTTATCAGACGCCACCAATTAACAATATCTCAAACCGCAAACACACTTCTGAATATAATGCAATAAATCAGCTGGGCTGCACGTCGGCCATGAAAGCCATTTGCCTTTTTCCAGTGAGAGAGAGAGAGATGACAAACATTGGATTTGACATTACGAAATGGATTACATTTTAGACCAATTAAAATTAAATGGGCTGCAATGAGTGTTGACCCTGACCAAATTGGCCACTACTGATCTCATCAGCACTATCTCCTATTGGCCAGACGGGGAGTCTGAGTCCAGCGGTCGTTCATGGTGAGAAAATGAGAGGGAAAAAGAGGACTGATGTGCACGGCGCCAGGCCTCTGGAGGAGCCTTCGTGCATCTGTGTTACTCCATTCATATCACAAATAAAGTGGTAGTAATTGAAGAATACAGATTCAAACGGCTCATATTTTACATTATGATACATATTTTTTGATTTCCAGAGTTTGACTGATATTGTTAGTCAATGATTGTGCCAAAAGAAAGACATCATAGATGTCTACTTCTATAATGTGATGTACTTCAGAGTAAAACATCTCTTAGGCAAGCAACATCTATCAATTATTAGTGAGTTCCTTGTTGTTGTTATTTATTCAAAGGTGTTCAGATACAAGACGTCCCATTTTGGTGTCCGCATCAAAATAAATGTAAAAATATATTATATTCGCAGAATGTAAAAAAAAAAAAAACTTATTTTGACCTGATTAAACTATATAACAGAATAAGTGAGCATACTAAATATCATTATATTTTAAATGATCAAAAACTTATTTCGGACAAATGTGTAAAATCTAGTGGTTTTAAGAATAGTGGCAAAGATTGATAAATGACGATTAATTACTTTTGGGGGGGCTGCAATGTGATCAGTTTAATGTCATCCGATTATTTTTGTTCTAAATATGCCTGACATGATTGTTTTGGTTTGTGATTTTTTTTTCTGTAAATTTTTCTTTTTCTTTTTTTTTTCTTCTGTAAATCATGGTATAAATGTGTATGGTATGGTATAGTTATCATTTTTTGCTCAGAAAAAAATAATATAAAAAGAAACAGGACACAATCTAATGTATGTAGAATAAAAGCTAAATTTAAAGCTAATATAATTTTTACCCTTAAAGGCCCTTATTTTTTTGTTATTTTAAAAATGTATTTATTTTATTAATTTTTCTACAGGGGAAGTTTGCACAGTTATTATTTGTATAATAATTACAATCCTTACAAAACAATTATTTTTATTTGAAAATGGACAAGTGACCGGAAACGGAAGGAGAAGTTAGGGATGGGATTGGGAAATGACCCAAGCCGAATGCAATCTCAGGTCACCTTCACGTACTATAAGTGCCACTGCACAACATGTGGAAGCATGCAGCGTGTTCAGTAAGAAAGTAAATAGTCCCTAAATGATATTCTCTGAATCATTATCATAGCACATGTTGACACCACTAGTCATTACTGTATTACCTGTTTTTGTCAGTTTCATTTGGCTTTAGTTGGGTTGCCAAAGCTCTCTTATGAATCACTGTAAACATATGCTGTGTCTTGCTGTTTATTCAGCACTTTAACAAGAGTACATAATGTTTTAAAATCAGTTCAACTGCATTTTGTTTGTAAAAATCTAATTTTAAATGCAACTTTGTCAGTTCATTTGAGATATTTATGTGCAATTTATATTGTTTAGAACAAAGTCTTTTTGAGAACATTTTTCTCTGAATGAGTGACAGATGTACAGGAAGACTGTACACAGCATATGGGTTCGTCCATATTGGTCCTTCATTCTCTGAGCTGCTTCCATCCTGAGAGGCACTTCAAAAGCTCGCGCTAACCCGCAACAATTAAACATCGCAGTGTGGCAGACGATATTTTGATTGCTCATTAAGATGGAGAGGCAGAAGCTATTGCTGCAGATGCTCTTGTTATCATGCAGGATAATTAATGTGGAATGAACAGAGAGTAATGGGAAAAAAATCAAAGGTGGAGAAGACGGGAATGGTGATCTGTCACCCCCTCTTCGTTAGAGAGAAGAGTCTCTGTTTAATGTCTCCATCAAGGCAAGATGACCTTAGAGTCAGCCGTATCAAGGGAACTGCTGTAATTGACATGGCAACCTATCAGAACAGAGCTTGTGAACTAAGTTAACCTACCAACCCGGCCCTCATGCTCGTATATTGGCCCTCATGCTCGTATATTATATGAGAAGTCTCTTTGCATAGTCTACTTTTTCCCTTTTTCAAAAAAGTTATTTGATGTTATTTTTTATGAATTTATTCAAATGGTGTGAGATATAATCATATTTTTTATATCACCATGATGGTGTCCAAGATGGTGTGTATATATAATATTATATTGTGCAACTTTTATCAAATCTACTTTTTTCACACTCCAATTCACATGATATTTGCCTTGTGTCATCTGGAGACCCTCTTGACAATATTGCCAAAATTTGATTCATAAAATTGATTGTGTATGCTAGATTAGAAGATCTCTAGGTTTGTATTGCCCATAGGTTTTGGAATAGAGCTAATATTACTGGTATTATTACATGTTTAGAAGCTGACCTGAACTGTATCTCAGCTGCATTAAAAATGAATATTTGAACAAATGTCTGTGCTGAGTGGAATCTTGTGTGTGTGTGTGTGTGTGTGTGTGTGTGTGTGTGTGTGTGTGTGTGTGTGTGTGTGTGTGTGTGTGTGTGTGTGTGTGTGTGTGTGTGTGTGTGTGTGTGTGTGTGTGTGTGTGTGTGTGTGTGTGTGTGTGTGTGTGTGGGCGTGTTTATGTGGACACAAATTTGTGTAATGACATGTGGTATAACATAGTGTTACAAGGAGAAGGTGATTATGAGGATTTTCAGTGTCCCCATAATTTAAAACGCTTATAAATCATACAGAGTGAGTTTTGAGGGAAAATAGAAATGCACCGTCTCCTGTGAGGGCTAAGTTTAGGTGTGGTTGTAGGGCAATAGCACATGGTTTGTACAGTATAAAAACCATTACGTATGGAAAGTCCCGTAAACCATGAAACCAACATGTGTTGTGTGTGTGTGTGTGTGGTGTGTGTGTGTGTGTGTGTGTGTGTGTGTGTGTGTGTGTGTGTGTGTGTGTGTGTGTGTGTGTGTGTGTGTGTGTGTGTGGGTGTGTGTGTGTGTGTGTGTGCAGAGGTGTAAAAAGTACTACAAAATTCTCAAGTGAAAGTAAAGATATTCAGTGAAAATTGTACTGAATTAAAAGTACAAGTATCTAGCCAAAAACATACTTGAGTAAAAGTAAAAAAGTACAACTTTAAATTGTACTCAAGTATTAAAAAAGTAGAAGTGCTTTTTTTCTGACAGACATAAATATGTTATACGAAACAAAATGTAATGGCACATTATATTTAGGAGTAGGTTATTGGTGGAACAGTAAAAATCATGCAGTTAGTTAAATATATATATCCAAATCATCTAAACTAAATCATCTTTCTTCGAATAACAAGTATGGGACGTCCAAAAATGACACTTCAAAAACTACACAAAGTGAATATGACAGTAACTCATACAACCCCTGTTAACGAATCAGTGTCTTCTTAAGTGAAACGAAAATATTAATATTTTACACTTGAACGTCATGTTCACTTTGTGTGGTTTCTGAAGTGGTCCTGTCCCCTAGCATTATACGGACTAGAAATCTTTTCTTGTGTTCATCTGAAGAAAGAAAGTCATACACATCTGGAACCACGTGAGAATCTTATTTTTTTGGGTGAACTATCACTTTTAATAACAATGTGATGCAGAGGTTAGAAACATATTCCAGACAGAATGCAAGAATGTGTTGAATTAATGAGGAGAGTCATAGAACATTAACATTTTGAAAGGCCACTTTTTGTGTTGTCTACGTCACTGTCTAAAAAGAAAATTAATCTTTCAATTGTTTATTTGGGGCATTTGGGGGGGGCTCTCAAAAAATATTGCTACATAATTATTTATGAGTAATTATATGAATTAATAAGCAAATCATGTAATTATTAAGATGAACAAATATGAATTGAGTGTCCAAATTCCTACTCAATGCGTCATATAATGACATATTAATACAACTTATCCACTACCTGGTAAGAACATCTCTAAACATGAATTACAATTAAGTAAACATACAATGTTCATTTAAACACTTTTTTGGAGATTTGTAACATTTAAGTAAAAATAATAATTCCCACAAAAATATTAATTATATTGAAATTTGTATCACTGATTTTATTTGGACTCAGTCTTGTGCATTCAGCCAAAATATGATACAGCTAATGACTCTATCAAAACAAAGAATAATTAATACATGTTTGGGGGGAAAACGCAACTTTGCTACCTCAACATGCTTCCTCAGATTTGATGTTGAACTTTTGAAGCCATACATAAGTCATAACTGAAGTAGAACTGTTTGTGTGCTTGATGCATGAAAACAATAATCATTGTTTCTCACGTCAAGCACGCATGTTTGAGCTTCCGTTTCCCATATTTAATGTGCATACGATAAAATAAAAATGTAATGTACTTTAAGATGAAATAAAATTGTAAGGAGTAAAAAGTAGTTTATTCTTCAGAAATGTAATCAAGTAAAAGTGCAAGTAGTCAGTTTAAATTGTTCTTGAATAAAGTAAAAATCCCCCAAAATAATACTTAAGTACAGTAATCAAGTAAAATGACTCAAGTATTGTACACCTCTGTGTGTGAGAGAGGAAGTGTGTTTGTTTGTACGAGAGTGTGTCATGACCGGAGACCAGTGTCTGCCCTTTAGAGGTGTTACTGTGCTAAACATGCTATGAACTCTATTATATCTCTAGCTTTTCCACTTTGCTGAGTACTTTCTTCTCCTCTCTCTATCTTTTCCCTGCCTTATACCTACTTTCTGAGGAACCCAAGAGGTGCAGATGAATTAATGAAGCACTCATGCAGTTAATGTAACATGGATCTTAAGCACTCCTGTCTAACACGTTTTCTTGCAGTATACACCTCTGTGGCGTAGTTCCATTCGGTTAAGCTTGCTGTCAAAATTGTGCGTGAAATATGTTTTGGAATAACATGTATAAAATATTCATACCTCACAGAAGTTATTGACATTTTTTCCCCTGATGATTGTTTAACATAATGAAAATGTTAAACAATCGTTTCCACTGGACCAAATGACCATGTACTTTTGACTCACTGTCAATGCAAATCATATATGCGTGCGTGTGTGTGTGTGTGCGTGCGTGCGTGTGCGTGTGTGTGTGTGTGTGTGTGTGCGTGTGTGTGTGTGTGCGTGCATGCGTGCGTGCGTGTGTGTGTGTGTGTGTGTGAAAATACATGCTTGGGTTGGTTGATTAGTGAGTTATTTTTGGACATTCATCGCAAAATCCACCCCTTTTGACTTGCGTCAGTCCTTGTTATCCTGTAGAGCTCTATTTGGGCATAATTGCTGTCTGACTGTACATTATCCTTTACTTACCTTTCTCCAGCTGTTGAGGGGAGAATTCAGATTCATTTTGATTCCCCTGTTGTTTGTTAGAATCCTTTTATCCTTTTAAGTCACTTTGCATGAGGAGAGAACATTTTCTGTTGCGTCTGGAGAAATGCTTGCTGTAATCACTGTTAATGCTAGCTTAGAAATTGATTTTTTTAATCATAATTAATGACATGACATAAAATGACAGTGTTAGGCTGAAGGGAGCAAAATACAGTGGTTGTTTCTTAATGAAAGCTTTGGCTCATTTCCACACTGGCAGGAGATGTCCTCAATCCCTCTTAGCGTTTTATTAAGGGCCAAGGTGCCCTAATAAACTATTCTGATTGGACCTTTTCAAATGGACATACAGTTTAACCTTTTATCACGAGGGAGGTGTCCGGAATGACCTCTTTAAGGAATTATACTAAAGAGCGAAGACTTCTATAACTCTACATGAGCAGAAGCCAGACGCCGCAGGGATTCAATCACAAACATGATCTTCATCACATCATGTTATAATTGCCATGTTTATGATGCTCTTTTCTCATTAATGAGGTTTGAGAGCAGAATGTTAATGCATGTGGTTATTTAAAGATGAACAAAAGTCTGGTTATTCCTGCCTTTTCTTTTAAACATTAAGAAGACTGGCAGCTTGCAGTACATTTATAATTCAGACAGAAAGGAGATACACATTTTATGGGTTCCACGCAATAAATGCTCCTATTTGCATAATTGCAATTACAGAAATCACTCCAATATGATGATTTGGTGCTAAAGAAACCTTTTTTATTATCAGTGGTGAAAACAGTTGTGCTACTTAATATTTTTATGGAAACTGTGATTAATTATTTATTTATTAGGATTCTTTGATAAATAGAAAGTTTTGTAATCTATGCATGTATAGGTGTGTGTATAAATTGACCCTCCATTTCCAGTTTCTTGACACAGTATACTGTAAAATTCACTTATTGACATTTCCCTAATGTTGCACTTGGATGGCACTCCTGTTTACAATGTTATTTCGTGCATAGTGCAATCTTTTTTCACTTAAAGGAATAGTTCACCCAAAATTGACAAATTGCTGAAAACGTACTCACCCTCAGGCCTCCAAAGATATAAATGGCATTGTTTCTTTATTGAAACACATTTGGAGAAATGTAACATTACATCACTTGCTCACCAGTGGATCCTCTGCAGGGAATGGGAGCCTTCAGAATTAGAGGAAGTTTTATTATGGATTTTGAACTTGAATTTTGTCCAGAAGTTAAAATGTAAAGTTTAAAACACTTTAGTGATGGATTTGTTTCTCACAAACATGCAGCTTTTCACTTCATAAGACGTTAATTGATGGACTGGAGTCATGTGGATCACTTGTGGCAGAGCCGATCCTCCCTATACGCAGAATACGCAAGCTGCGTAGGGCCCCGAAACACCAGCCCCCCCCCCGCTCTCAAAGATGATTTCATTTTAGTTTTGTTTTTTAATTTGGCCAGCGGCTATGAAAACATGAACGATTATTTATTGTAATGTGGTGCTGTCGCCCTTTCTACATAAAAATCAGTCAAATCATGTAACGTGAATGTCGTAAAGTCTCTTGCTCGAGACTAAAAAAACGAGTTGAAAGCATAGCGAGCCGCGGAAGAGACACTGTTTCTCGAGCGATTCGAGACGGAGTGAAACATGGACAAATGGGTTTCATTCATTCGTTCATAACCACTTCTTGGATACATCTTGGATGGCCTGAGGGTGAGTACATTTTCAGCAAATTCTTTTTGAATGAACTATTAATTTACTACTTTTGATAGTTGACAGTATGTAGCAAAGCAGTATGCTTGTATTTTATTCTAAACATATCTACAAAACAACAGTGGTCAGGAAAGCATGGGGTAAAGCTCAATGATTTGTCAGACGTGACAATAGTTCCTCTGTTTACTTGTACACTTTTAAACCGTGTTCATGTGCTAACATGGCACTTTATGCTGATGTCAGCATGTACTATGTCAGCTCAACCTCTCTGGATAGCTTTTTTTTTTTTGCATCTCTTCACAGGCTGACTGCGATTACCTCTGAAGCAGCTCCCTGCCAGCGTGTCAGCCGGGCTCTCTGGGCAAGTCCTCTTCACCGTCATTCTGTCCAGAACTCACTGCAGTCTCCCATGAAGGTGCGGGTAATATAGAAAGACGATTTGTGCTGCAGTTGAAATAAGCGAGAACAGGAAGTGCATGCAAATAGCAGCTGCAGGAATGAATTTATAGCTGCAGGTTTATGAGAGCTAAAGAGGTTAAATATGCTATAGTTTATTGACATATATATATATTTTAATACAAGAAAAGCCAGATATACTGCCAAGGTGCAAAAGGACAAAAAGCACCATAAATGTGTCACAAAATCAGTCTTTACCACTCGTGCACTATATTCCAAGACTTCTAAAGCATGATAGCTTTCAAAGTAATCTCATTTACTAATTCTCTCGAATTTCATTTAGACTTGATTTCATTGATGCCAGACATCATTGTTTTTTTTTGCATGCCATTTGTTAATAATGTTATTGGGGCTATTTTATGGTGCCTTTTCAACATGCATCTTTTTCTACATACATGTTTGCAAAACTCCAAAAACATACCTGTACATTCGATTGACAGCAGTTTGCTGCTAAACTGAACACTAGTGGCAGTAAAACACATAACATGGTTATTCCTTTTCACATTTTAGATGCATGATTTGTAAACTAATGCATGTTGATGATTGTGATATAATCAGCTCCATATGTATGGGTTTCCTAACATGGTAAACTTGCTCTGTAGTTCACCTGGTACAGTATTGTGCTTGCAGCGTGGAACACTTGGGTTCGAGTCTTATGAAACACGAGTTGCGATAAAAGAGCTCAAAGACTTAAAATGGCATAGTTGCTTCAGCAAATGTATTTTA